>CM031374.1:21850349-22139314 GCA_018208015.1 Medicago ruthenica | reverse complement strand
CAGTTGAATCTAGTTGAAGAGAAACGCATGAATGCCTTGTTCCACGGACAACTTATCAACAGAGAATGAAGCAAGCTTTCGACAAGAAGGTTCGTCCTCGTGTGTTCCAAGAAGGAGATCTCGTGCTCAAGAAGGTTTATCTTTCCAACCCGATTCCAGGGGCAAGTGGACGCCTATTACGAGGGTCCATATGTTGTCAAGAGAGCTTTCTCCGGTGGTGCTTTGACTCTTACGACATGGATGGTGATGAGCTCCCTCGTCCCGTGAACGCCGATGCAGTCAAGAAATACTTTGTCTAAAAAAAATAAAAGAACAGCTCGGTAAGTCGAAAACCCGAAAGGGCGGCTTAGGCAAAAAGAGCGTCTCGGTGGATCGAAAACCTGAAAGGGCGGTCCAGGCAAAAATTAGAGACATAAACAAAAAAGAAAATAATCATCCTGATAGGTCGAAAACCCGAAAGGGCGATCTATGCAAAAGTTAAGGATCAAAAGACAAAGTAACTGCATTGGTCTGATCTCTACTCACTTGGGGCACAATTGAATGTCGAAGAGGCTCTGAATCTGAAGCATCCAAACAGTGGAATTCAAAGTTGTCCGGGAGGATAGTGGTTATTGTGTTCAATGTACCTTCAATTTATATTTACCATTTTCCAAACTTTGTAAGATCTGTGGAGCCATGCCATTGGCAAGTCACCACTCTTTCAAATAAATTTGAGCCTGTTGCCTTTCATTTGGAACTCTCATTTATTCAGCTTATAAAACCTTTTCTATTTTTGATAGTATCATTTGAAACAAAATATTTTTCAAAAATCATAAATATTTTTCATGTCTTTTTGAAAAGCACAAACAACAAAACACACTTCCTTTGAACTCGTGAATAAGTGAAGGGGGCGTCAACAGCTATCCTGAGAACGGATGAACTTTGCAGGCTAAACATGGTCAATTGCTTACAAAAAAAAGAAAGAAAAAGAAATATATGAAAAAAAGAAAAAAAGAGAAAAGAAAAGAGCTCGGTAAGTCGAAAACCCGAAAGGGCGGCTTAGGCAAAAAGGGGCGTCCCGGTGGATCGAAAACCCGAAAGGGCGGTCCAGGCAAAAATTAGGGGCATACAAAAGAATATATTCCCGGTGGACTGAAAACCTGAAAAGGCGGTCCAGGCAAAAATTAGGGATTCAAAAAAAAAGAGAAAAGAAAAAAAAAACAAATAAGCATGACCACAGAAGCACCAGTTTTTCTACTATGGTTTTTGGATTGGCACGCTCTCCCCAGGAAACGTTCACCCCATCAGTTGTTGCATATGTTGGGTTTTATCCCGTCAATGTTTTGTTATGTCTCCAGTGGCATCATCCCCATGGAGGATTGCCGAGTGTTTGTGATGCGACGTCGGGTCACTTTCCATATTACTTACCCAATCTTGTCTCATCAAGTTTGTCATTCATACAATCATACAAGTCAGCCTTTCATACAATCATACAAGTCAGTCTTTCATATAATCGTACAAGTCAAACAATCACAAGTTAATCAGTCACACGGTCATACAAGTCGTGTCGTCATTCATGCATTCATACACTCATGCATATACACATTCATGCAGATATAACATACAAACAACATCATGGTTGCATTAACCACCCTGAGTCTTGCCTCAAATATCTTTCCATATCAATTTGTAACTTTCTCTTTCTCCAAGTGTCATCCCCAGTGTGTCTGGTCCCGAGATGTCACTCCCTCTCCGCCAAGTGGCAGTTTCTTTATTGAACAGTTTGTTTACCTTATTTCTTGTCGTCAATGGCAGTTCGGCAATAACCCGGACAGTTGACATTTACCTTTATTTCTTGTCGTCAATGGCAGTTCGGCAATAACCCGGACAGTTGGCATTTACCTTACTTCTTGTCGTCAATGGCAGTTCGGCAATAACCCGGACAGTTGGCATTTACCTTATTTCTTGTCGTCAATGGCAGTTCGGCAATAACCCGGACAGTTGGCATTTACCTTATTTCTTGTCGTCAATGGCAGTTCGGCAATAACCCGGACAGTTGGCATCTACCTTTATTTCTTGTCGTCAATGGCAGTTCGGCAATAACCCGGACAGTTGGCATTTACCAGTTCGGCAATAACCCGGACAGTTGGCATTTACCTTTATTTCTTGTCGTCAATGGCCGTTCGGCAATAACCCGGACAGTTGACATTTACCTTTATTTCTTGTCGTCAATGGCAGTTCGGCAATAACCCGGACAGTTGGCATTTACCTTATTTCTTGTCGTCAATGGCAGTTCGGCAATAACCCGGACAGTTGGCATCTACCTTTATTTCTTGTCGTCAATGGCAGTTCGGCAATAACCCGGACAGTTGGCATCTACCTTATTTCTTGTCGTCAATGGCAGTTCGGCAATAACCCGGACAGTTGACATTTACCTTTATTTCTTGTCGTCAATGGCCGTTCGGCAATAACCCGGACAGTTGGCATCTACCTTTATTTCTTGTCGTCAATGGCAGTTCGGCAATAACCCGGACAGTTGGCATCTACCTTATTTCTTGTCGTCAATGGCAGTTCGGCAATAACCCGGACAGTTGACATTTACCTTTATTTCTTGTCGTCAATGGCCGTTCGGCAATAACCCGGACAGTTGACATTTACCTTTATTTCTTGTCGTCAATGGCAGTTCGGCAATAACCCGGACAGTTGGCATTTACCTTATTTCTTGTCGTCAATGGCAGTTCGGCAATAACCCGGACAGTTGGCATCTACCTTTATTTCTTGTCGTCAATGGCAGTTCGGCAATAACCCGGACAGTTGGCATTTACCTTATTTCTTGTCGTCAATGGCAGTTCGGCAATAACCCGGACAGTTGGCATTTACCTTTATTTCTTGTCGTCAATGGCAGTTCGGCAATAACCCGGACAGTTGACATTTACCTTTATTTCTTGTTCGTCAATGGCCGTTCGGTAATAATCCGGACAGTTGACATTTACCTTTATTTCTTGTCCGTCAATGGCAGTTCGGCAATAACCCAAGCAGTTGACATTTATCTTTGTTTCTTGTCAGTTGACTAGTTCGGCAATAACCCGAACAGTCGACATTTATCTTTGTTCCTTTGTCGTCAGTGGCAGTTCGGCAATAACCCGAACAACTGACATTTATCCCCAGTGAAACCATTTTATCCCCAGTGGAGTCGGACCCCGTTTCTTTTAACAGACTCGGGTATCCTTTCGTTATCCCCAGTTGAGTCAACTTCGCCGTCTTGCATTCATACTTGCATCGCGAGCATTCACAGCTTTACATGCATAACATCACATGCATAACATTACATTCATAGAATTTTGCAGTTGAATTCGGTCAAAAATGGTGTACTCTGTATTTAAGACTCTTCGACCCATCGATTTAAAAATTTCACTTTCAAACCTCCGTAACGAAGAAACTTAAATAGGGGCATCTGTCATACCCCATTTTTGACCCGTTTTTAATTCGTTTCTCTCGTCTTTTAAGCCCGAAATTTTCGTCATTTCAGACGAAATTTCGGCAGGGAGGTATTTTAAAATACCTCATTTTTGTTTTTCCGAAGGCGACCGTTTTTATTTTATTTTATTACTATTATTAGTTTTTTTATTTATCCTTTTTAATTACTCTTTTTGTATTATTAGTATTGTCTTTTTTTTTTATTTTATTTTCGTTTTATTATTATTATTACTATTGTTTTTTTACAGTTTTTATTTTTGATCCTTTTTTGTCCAAATTATCAGTCCAGACCCCAGGAGGGGTATTTTTGTCCATTTGGTCCACAATCCTTTTTTTACTATAAATAGTGCACTGAGTGTACTATTCACGGATCCCAAGTACACCTGAGTCAGAACAGTAAATCAAAAACCACCACAAACCACCAACACAGCCTCTCCAACCACCCACAACCACCAACAAAATCCATTTTCCGGCGACAAAAAAAAAACTAAAAAATTTTCTCCTCTTTTCTTTCCAAACAGATTCGGCCTGGCTTTCATCACCACCGCAAATCAAAACCAATTTCTCACCAGTAACACAAATCAAACACAAAGTAAAACTGATCCCATACCAAAAACACAAACCGAAGTTTGAATCTGGCCAGTAACCCACAAAACCATAAAGCCAAGCCATAAACAAAACCGCATCACACAAAACCACAAAGCCAAATCGTCATCACAACCAAGACACACACGAAACCGTAGAGCCAAACATAAACACGGTCAGCACTGTAAACCTTCACAAATCATAAACCCAGAACTACGCGAACCACAACCGAATCCAAAAGAAACAGTCTTCAAAAGGTGGTTTTCTCGAATTTAAATGTAGATCTAGTGTTTTCCTTTAAGATTTTGAAAAAAATGAACTCGGATCCGTAACGGGGAGAGAAAAGGTTTTCAGAAAACACAATAAAATTTAAAAACGGAGGTGTTTTGTCCTTCCGGTTCGGTGGCGCCGCCCCCTGGGCCGGCCAACCACCGCGCCGTTTTTCTCTTTCCGGCGCCCCTTTGCTAGTGAGAGGAGAGAGAGATCAGAAAGAAAGAAGAGAAGAAAGAGAAAGGAGTGGTAGAAATGAAATAAACCGGTTGCAAGCTGTTTTTATAGATGAGGAGGACCGGTCCGGTTCACTCAAACCGAACCGGTCTGAGTCTTCCCTTTGGCCCAATGGCACATCCAGCGCTCGGCCCATCCTTTTCTCCCTCTTTCTCTTTCTGATTTCTGTTCTCACCCCCCTGTTACTCCTGCACCCCCTCTTCTTCTTTCCCTTTCTTTTTTTATTTTATTTCTTTTTCTTGTATTTTTATTTTTAGTTTTTTTTTTATTTCTTATGCATTTTATTTACAGTCTTTAATTTCCAGTAACTCATGCATTTTTATTTTTTTTATTTTATTTTATTTTTTATTTTATGCACCATACTTAATTTTATGTCTTGCATCTTTATTTTTTTTATTTTATGCATCATATTTATTTTATGTCTTGCATTTTTTATTTTCTTTATTTATTTTCCAGCACCATATTTACTTTATGTCTTGCATTTTATTTTCTTTTTTTATTTTATGCATCATATTTATTTTATTGTCTTGCATATTTTTATTTTTAGTATCACATTTATTTTATGTCTTGCATTTTAATTTTCTCTTTTTATTTTATTTTTAGCATCATTTATTTTATGTCTTGCATTTTTTATTTTCTTTATTTACTTTATGCACCATATTTATTTATTGTTTTGCATTTCATGCATCTTTTATTTTCTTTTTAGCATATTTACTTTAATGCAATTGCAATTTTATTTTATTTTATTATTTTGTCATTTATTTTATTGTCATTAGAATGTATCTAGGTCCAATGTAAAAATAATAAATGAGAATATGCACCGACACCACATTTATTTCTTTTATGCTTTATGTCGAGGACGATAACGTAATTTGGACCGTATCCGAGGAAAAGGACCCTCACTTGATCCAACGTCATTTTGAGGGATCCGGCGCGTTTAGGTTATCTCAGCATAATTTAGTCTCAGGACCTTAGGACTTAATCAAAATTTTCATAAAAAAGTCAAAAAAGTCAAAATCCAAAAATATTTTATAACCAAAATTTTCAAAAAAAATCAATCTTTTCTTTTTCTTTTCTTAATCAAATTTCAATCAACTTTAAATCAATCAAAACGTTTTTCTTCAATTTAAAATCAATCAAACTCACTTCTCTTTTTATTCTTCTATGCCTTTACGGCCTCCTATCTCTCTTAAACTTTTTTTTTCAAACTTTAAAATCAACCAAAACCAACCACTCATCTTTTTTACCCCGAACTACGTGATTTTGATCCCGCTCGGGTACGTAGGCAAAAGACTTTGTCTTTCCAAATCAATAAAAATAACAAAAACCTTTTCTTTCTTTTAGCTTTCATCACTTTAATCTTTTCACACTTAGGCATTTATTTTACAAACAAATAATTAATTTAGCATAAAGATAAAATAAAAGCAAGAGGTTCCTATAGAGTACTATAGACGTTTAGGGTGCTAATACCTTCCCTTTGCGTAACCAACCCCCGGACCTTTGATCTCTAAAAAATAGGGTTTTCGAACTCTCTCCCTTTTCCTCGGAAAAATAAAAGATCGGTGGTGAATCTTAAATTGCGAGTCAACGCTAATTAATAGCTTGATATCCAAAAATCACCGCGACAAAATTTTTCTTATATATAAGACAGGAGGGAGTATAAAGTTGTCTTGTGATCTCCTAATAAATAGTTTTTATTACTCGTACCTCTCTTATTTTCTGATTTTAAAAAAGTTCATTTTACACTCTAACCAACTTTAGTAACTAGTTACAACTTCAATAAAAGGGCTAAACTTGAAGGTATGTACATATCAATCTCATCCTTATGCTCAAGGGCGTTAAAAAACCATTTTTCATCAACAGGAATAGGAGCATTTTCAATCTTTAATGTGATATTTGTATGTTTCTTTCCTTTAGAAAACTAGCAGGATTTCAAATGTTAAGAAAATTAAGATAACTTGTTTTGCGAATTACATTGCATTAAAATAGAATATTTAATATTATAACTCTTCAACTTCCAAAACGCTTGACCATTACTATGATAGAACTCATGCTCAATTCTGACAATATCTGAACATTGTTTCCTGGCAAAATGAAAAGAAAAAATATCAACCATTGCAATGGCAGAAACATTAAATTCCATCAAGAGAGGGAGTGACCATAGATTATTCACACATTTTCTATATTTCCCCAATTAAGTTTAGTTTGGGTAAGATTTGAGTAAGCAAAGGCAATCTTTTGGAAATATAAACAAGATGTAAAATAACAACGGCATTGAAGATCAATTTATAATGAAATTCTAATTGCTCGAATCTATGATGCTTATATGAAATACCAACAAATAATGTTTGTGACATTTGAAGATATTAGCCTTTCTACCTAAGCCATGCTATTTATTATTTGGCAACTTCAATACTCTTTTTCGTTAGACACAATGACCTTAATATTACTGAGATAATTGGGTTAAAAAACTTTAAGCATGAAGCTATAACTGAAGGGAGGAGCATATAAAAAAAACTCAAACGTCAGAGCATACGTTTAGGAATTGTGCTTTTTGACTCAAGCAACTTAGTATGAGCTTTATCTGCTTCACTTTTTATCTTCAAAGTAAGTTCATCATTGGGTTCCAAGATTGAAAGGCTAGCCTCATTTTACCTTTTCCATAGTTGTGGAAACTTACTACTTTAAACAAGATAAAGACTATTATTGTGAAGACAAATGAATAAGAAAAAAATGAACAAAGATACGCAAACAACAAACTAGCAGAAACCTTCGAAGAACAATTTTCTGTTCGAACTTGAAATACTTACATTGCATAGTTTTTTAGATAAATGCATATCATAATATCCACTAATGCCTTCATTAAGCCAATCCATGGGAAATTCTTTTAGAACAATATTAGATTTAGATACTAATTTCTAACGAGCTTCAATATACCATACTTGGAGCATGCAACTTTGTGTGGTAGAAAGGTAGATATTTAGGTTTCTTGACCAATTAATTTAAGATTCAATTTTTTATGTGTGCGTATCATAAAATAAATGTTCAGGAATACAAATATTTTAACTGGATTTTAGTTATCTCAAATAATCAGTCTTCGCTGTTATACACGAGAATACCTTGTTTAACCAAGGAAAAAACATATATTAATTGGGTGCTCATTTTTTGTAATAAATAATTTGATTTTTTTTTTGTGAAGTAGCCTAGTGGCTAGAAATTCACATATGAAGGTGAATAGGTGGGTTTCTAGAGCTAGAACCCCAACCCCTACATATTTTTTGAAGAAGCCAAACTATTCCGCTAAAATTGTCCCGACCCCAAACATATATTATGCAATGTCCCTACCAACTGAGCTAAGCTTATGCAGAAATAAATAATTTGATTTAATTCCTACAATAATTAATAATCATTATAAAATACTAAACTAATAATTAAGAATTAACTATTAACTTTAGTTATTAACCTCTTAAATGAATTGAAGTTATATCACGTAATTAGTCTTTGTAGTTATACCCGGGAATACCATGGTAAACCCACCAAAAGAAAGTCCTTTAAAAGATGATTTCTTTGTAATAAATAATTAATAATCATAATAAAATAATCAATTGATAATAAAAAATTGATAAATTTTGTCAAAAAAATGAAATAAACAATAAATAAGTAATATTTCCATTCATAAAATAATAACAAATAAAAATATCATTTGACTAATAATTAGATAATAATTAATATGTACTATCATTTAATAGTAAATCAAAATATAATGATTTAATGTTCAGAATATAATATAATAATTTCGTGAGTAAAGATTTAATATTCATAATTATAATATAGCATAATATCTTTCTGAGTTAATCAAAAGATTAAGACGTAATATTCATAAATATAATATAATATAATCTTTCTTAGTGCATATAAAATTTAGTATCATTTGGCTTAATAAATAGAATATAATTTAATAGTTCCCCTAAAAAAATAATTATTTTATATTTAATCAAAAGATAAAGATTTGATTATCATATATTTAACTTAATTAATATAATATAATATAATAATTATATTATAAATCCTAAAAATAAAATTTGACTATTTTTCAACACTTCAAATTTTTCTCTAAAAAAACTATTTATTAATTAATTATCATAAATATAAATAATATATTATTACTTAATAGTTAATCAAAACATTAGTTTTTCAAAGTAAACAATTAATGTTTCACTTGTATATTAATATTTTTTTTTTCAATTTATGGAATGTTTCTTTATTATTAAAATATGGCATAACAAATGGTTTTTATAACTTGTAAAAAAAAAGGTTTTTATAAATCATCTTCATAAAAACATTATATAAATATTTAATCTAATACAATGAATAATTTAATTGATTTAAAATAGTAAATATGAAATATTCCTTAAAGTGCAAGCCAAAGAAAAATTCCTAAAGGATATTACAAGAAAATTATTTCTTCCTAATTAACACATAAAATTTAGTCTGTTTACTTTTTAGTACAATGTATTTTCATTATAATTCATTAAGATTATATTTTCTTCTAAAATTAACTATTTATTTACTACCTAGTGAAGAAAAACAAATTTTATTATAGGGTTAAAATAGTGACATGGACGCACCATTTGGACCACATTAAATGAATACAATAAGAATTTTGGGAAGTATGTTCTCTACTGTGGTCCACATGGTGCCTTCACGTCATTGTTCCATTAGTCCAGTCAACATCCATTTAACAGCTGAAATCAATCTTGCAAATAATAGAAACTTCGGGGACTAAAAATATAATAAAATTTAATTAGGGATAAATATTGGAAGGTCTCATATTTGTAGGGACCTTGAACATAATTAACCCTATAAGATAATTAGTTTTTTTTTCACTAGGTAGTAAATAAATAGTTAATTTTATAAGATTATATAATCGTAATGAATTATAATCAAAATACATTGTGCTAAAAAGTTCACAAACTATATTTTATGTGTTAATTGGAAAGAAATAACTTTCTAGTAATATCCTTTAGGAATTTTTCCATTGACTGGTACTTTAAGGAATATATCATATTTACTATTTTATATCAATTAAATTATTCAGTGTATTACATTAAATATTTCAATAATATTTTTATGAAAATTATTAATAAAACCATCTATTATACCATATTTTAATAATAAGAACACATTCCCTATATTGAAAAATAAATAATATTAATATACCAATGTAACATTAAACGTTTACTTTAAAAAATTAATGTTTTGATTAATTATTAAGTAATAATGTATTATATTTATGGTAATTAAATAGTAAATAAGTTTTTTTAGAGTAAAATTTGAAGTGTTGAACGATAGTAAAATTATTTTTTTTGGATTTATAATAACAATGTCTATTATATTATATTATATATATGATAATTAAATCTTTATCTTTTGATTAACTATTAATTAATACTTTTTTAGGGGACCAATTAGATAATATTCTATTAATTAACCCATTTGGGGTTGTTTTTTTGCCATTGGGTTTGGTTCCATGTCCCCCCAGTTTTATGCACTTCTTACTTTTATTTTATTCTACTTAGGGTGTTGCAATTCATTTGCACCCCTTTTTGCTTAAAAAAAATAAAAAATATTCTATTAATTAGGCCAAATGATACTAAATATTCTATAATTCTTATGAAGACATCAAAAGTTAATTCCCTCATTTTCTAAGTGATTCTGGCCGTTAAAAACATATTTTCGGGTAAAACGGTTCAGCAGTACAAAAACAAATGTATAAGCATACCAAACAGCCAAAATCAACAAACTATGAAATTCAATTTGAAATTTGACATTCCTATTCAACTAATCTCATAAAACATAAATCAATAATGAAATTAAACATTATTATCACTCAGTTATGATTAATTAAATTAGTATACACAATCTAAACATGCAACAACATTTTTATTCCAAAATCTATTATGCATGCATCATGAACCCAATGTTTTCCTCTTCTAATTTTAAACCCATGATCCCAAAATTATATTTATAAGTTTATGCATGGGTGAATGAGGGAAAAGAGGAAACCCACCTCTAATCTTCTATGATGATGCTACTCCTATTTTCATTGCTCATTGATTCTCCATAAATCTCTAGCTTTCTCAAATCTTCTAAATTCTTTGAAACCCTAATTTCTTCTTGAATCTGCTCTCCATAATACTCCCTTGAATCTTCATTATCTCAGCCTCCTCAATCTTAGAATGAATTACCCAACTTAAATTCCTTGCATGTGCGTGGTATTTGATCAAGGAATTTGGAGGAATTGGTGAGGATGAGGGTTTTGCGGTGAAAGGATGAGAAATCACGAAAGAGTAGGGTGAGGGAAATTTTGGAATTCTGATTTTTTGTTTTGTTTGGTAATTAGGTATATATAGGTGATATAGGTGATTGTCCCATTTACTCTTTTGCCCCCACTAAACATGGTAATTCTCCTTGTGTCTTTTTTTTGTAGGTTTGGGCCAAAAATGGTTGGGCTTACTAATTGTCTTAGTTCATTCTCTAATTTCTCCTCTAATTACCTTATTTAGGATTAACAATGATATTAGTATGAATTATTTAGCTAAGGAAGTTTGTGGGCTATTACACAAACCTATTTATTTCGCCTTTGTGTAATATTGATAAAATATTACAATTATATTTTAGATATTCAAAAACTCATCCAAATAAAACCGTTTTTTATTGGACTAGATCGAATCTCGCGTGATTTTTATTTTGGATCAGATACCTCAAAACAGATCCAAACTGCACCCCAAACACCCTTTATTCACATATGATTACACTGACACATATTTTCTATGAATGTTATATAGATGAACAAATAAAATGAATGCACATAACTCACAAATGTTTGATAGTATGATAAGATTGTATATACAATAATAAATTAAAACTTCCTCTCAAAATAAAGATTAAATGAAGATCTTCTTTAGCAATCTCGATATATATAAGATCGTTCCAAATTTGAGAAAAAGAAACGGTCTCAGTAAGTATTAAAAGTCGCAGTATCTTGAAATTAACAAATATAGTAGTTTGTTTTTTTGGGTACAAAATAAATATAGTAGTTATTAAATTCTCAGTATTTTTTTTTTTGTGGATATCACATAATCATACTTCTATTTATATTATATCCTAAACAATTAAACAATAATAGTTTGCACTTTTTCATGAAAATTTCTATTTATTTCAATGGACACAACTTTTCGACTGGAAAATTATGACCGTTTGAAGTTTAAAATTAGTCTATAAAACTATCCAAAACAAAACCAAAGTCCACACTTCATGATTAGCATGATAATTGATGGTGAATTTTAACGACAACTTAATCATTTTCATCCAATTAAACAACCATAATCACCATCAATTATCATGTTAATCATTAAACCATCAAAATTCACCAAGTTATCAATTCACTACATCAAACCATGAATTTTGACATGAATAAAACACGAATTCATCAAGTTTTAACATACTTAAATCAACCATTAAAATAGAGTACGAATTTCACATAATTAACAACAAATATCATGAAATTAAGTATAAGCTAAAACACTCAAAATATTCATTTGCTTATTAAAACACAATTGGTGAAAATAATCTTCCCCCTTACCTCAATTCTTCACAATAATTGCTTCCTAGCTTGAATCTCTACCTTATAGTGTTTTCCCCCTCTTCCTTCTCTCCAAGTTTCTTCTTCTCTTCTATTCTCTCCATCTTGCCTCTTCCCAAAGTTTTGTGAAATGTGGTTAACCTAATTCACCAACACTCACTACTACTCTTTATATAATATGGGTTAGGGTCACTCACACTAATGGGCTTAGTCACATCTAACTCTCACAATTATTTCTCTACACTTTTACTTCACTTAAACCTCTCATTTACTTATACACCACTATTCTTTAAAATTCAAATTTCTAGTTCGAACATAATTACAAAAATGCCATTCATGCTAAAATGACTAAAATACCCTCAATCACTTAAAAATCCACTAACCCACCAATTACACATCAAATAAACAATTAACAAATATAATAAATAAATAATAATAATAGATAAATTTAATACTAAAAATCGGGTTGTTACAATTATGATGTTGTGATGACCTGTGATGTATGGAATGTATTGATTTGATAATGCAAATAGTAGAGACATGTTATATGATGGAGTGAATTATGTAACAACATGATGATGAGTGCATTGTCGAGTCTATACGTGATGTCCATGCATACATGTGTCGAGTCGGAACTCGTTAGTTCACAACTTGCCAAGGGACTTTAAGAGTTCACAACTTGTCGATGGACTTTAAGAGTTCACAACTTGCCGAGGGACTTTAAGAGTTCACAACTTGCCGATGGTAGTTCAGTAACATACTTCTGAACAAGCCAACATGCCGAGGGATTTGATAATCCAACATGTTGTGGGATCACTCAGTAATAGACCTCTCATATCCAAACTTTGGTACCACAGGCATTTAGTGTCGTGTTAGGCGAATTGCATGAACATGATGAGTCGTATGTGGAAATGTTTTGGTGTGAACTTGTGCATTTATGTGGTAAATGTATACTTGATGATGTTGATTGAGATCGTGAATATCTTATAATTGAATTGATGGTGAAATGTGATGTTTATTTGTTGATGACTTAAACTAGACTCTTGTTTATTGTTGATGTTTGGGTGAGTCGATAATTATATGCTGATGTTTTAAGTTGTTAATAATGATGAGGAAAACGTATTTGATGATATCCAGGCTAATTATGTTGAATGATTATATGTTGTGGATGTTTTGCCTGAATCATACATGCATTTATTAATCCTTTTTGTTGAACGTATATCTTACCCTCCAGTGGCTTTGTTGTCGCCTCACCCTCGTGGTGTAGACTTACAGTTTGAGGAGTAGATTGCTTGGTGAGTTGTACTGAGGATGGCGTTACGCCTACTCCGTTATGTTGCTTTACAGATGTCTAGATTAAGTGCTTTGATCTAGAAATGTTGGGGATTGTATTATTTCACTTGTTGAGTATTGATGATGATGTATTTATTTCGAGATTTTTATGATGAGACCCGAGATGATATTTTGTTGAGATGATTATTTTCCGCTGTGTTGTGAATATTGTTGATGACATTTTTATTATGAGAAATTTGTATGAGTTTAATGATGATTTGTAATATTCCGATTTGTTGATTTGCATGACTTCTCGTTTAAGTAGTAGTCTCGGGGATCGGGGTCTTATAATGTGGTATTAGAGCAGGTCGGTCTAGTATGGGCCAACACTTGGTTAATGTTCTGTTACATTCGACATGTATGTGGAATACTTTCGATGCTTGTTCTTTCTAACTAGGTAGTGCGTTAAGTTTGAAAGCGACATGCGACCTGAGATCAAGCAGTTTATCAGTATCCATGAGATTTAGGATTTTCTTGTGTTGGTGAACAAATGTCGTATGTTTGATGAAGATTGCAAGGCGAGGGCTAGCTACAAGAGTTTTGGTGATAGGAAAAGAAAGGGGAATGGTCGTGGAAAGCCTTATGGGAAGCAAGGTGATAAGGGAAAGAAGGTGTCTGGTGGTGGTTTGAACCCAAGTGGGGGAGAACTTAATTGTTTCAAGGGTGGCAATGATGGGCATCGTTCTTTTGAGTGCAAGACTAAGGAGATAGTTTGTTTTAACTGTGGTGAAGTGGGGCATATCAGTACGAAGTGTTCCAAGCCGAAGAAGGTGAAGTTTGATGGTAATGTGTTTGCTCTGAATGCAGAGGAGGTCTCAGAGCAGGATAACTTGATTCGAGGTATTTTCTTTGTTAACAACACTCATTTGATTGCTATTATTGATACTGGTGCAACTTATTTGTTTATTTCTCTTGATTGTGCTAAGCGTATGAATCTTGTGATGTCTCCTATTTTGAGAGGAATGATCGTTGATACACCAGCTAATGGCTCGGTGACTACTTCCTTGGTTTGTGTGAATTGCCCTTTGAATTTTGGTGATGTAGATTTTAAGATTGATTTAGTTTGTTTGCCTTTGGCTCATATGGACGTTATCTTTGGGATGGATTGGTTGTTAGCTTTTGGTGTTAACATTAACTATTTAACCAAGAGTGTAACTTTCTCTACGGTGGAGTGTGTTGAGAGTAAGTTTTTGACTGCGAGTGAAGTGGAGGCGTCGTTAGATGGTGAGTCTCAATTGTTTGTGATGTTCCCTTCGTTGAAGGTGGATAGTGACAAGGAAGGTAGCAGTGTCCCGGTGGTGAACGAGTTTCTTAATGTGTTTCCGGACGACGTTTCTAATGTACCGCTTGAGAGAGAAGTGAAGTTTGGCATTGAATTAGTTCCCGGAACTAGTCCCATGTCAATGACGCCGTATAGGATGTCTGCATCCGAGTTGAGTGAGTTAAAGAAGCAATTGGAAGAGTTATTGGAGAAGAAGTTCATCAGGCCGAGTGTTTCGCCATGGGGAGCATCAATGTTGTTGGTTAAAAAGAAGGATGGTAGTATGAGGTTGTGCGTGAATTATCGGCTGTTGAACAAGGTGACCATTAAGAACAAATATCCTCTTCCAAGGATAGATGATCTGATGGATCAGTTGGTTGGTGCTCAGGTGTTTAGGATGATTGATTTGAGGTCTGGATATCATCAGATTTGGGTTAAGGCAGAAGATATTCCTAAGACTGCTTTCCGAACGAGGTATGGTCACTATGAGTATTCTCTAATGCCATTTGGTGTGTCTAATGTGCCAGGTGTATTCATGGAGTACATGAATAGGATCTTCCAACCTTATTTGGATCAGTTTGTGGTGGTGTATATTGATGATATCTTGATGTATTCGAAGTCTGAGGAGGAGCATGCAGAGCATTTGAGGGTTGTGTTGCAGACCTTGAAGGATAGTAACTTGTATGCTAAGATGTCGAAGTGCGAGTTTTGGTTGCAGGAAGTGAGTTTCCTTGGTAACGTGATTTGTAGAGGTGGAATTGCGGTTGATCTGTCGAAGGTTGAAGTTGTGTTGCATTGGGAGGCACCTAAGTCTGTTACCGAGATCAGAAGCTCTTTGGGTTTTGTCATACCCCAATTTTTGACCTAAGATCCCATTTTTTATATGTATTTTAACCTGAAACTTTTTGTCTTTTTGTGAAAAATTTCGGCAGAGAGGTATTTTAAAATACCTCATTTTTTGGTTCGTTTTAGGCCCACTTTTTATTTATTATTTATGTTATTTTTAGTCTTTACTTTTATTCTCATTTATTATTATTATTATTATTATTATTATTATTATTATTATTATTATTGTCATTCTTATTCTTATTATTATTATTTATCTTTATTATTTTTCAATTGTATTAAAAAAAGGGGGTCAAAGTGTCAAATGCAGCGCGCCCCCTTTCTCTGATTTTTGGCCATTTTTAGGCAAAGTCAAACAGTAGGGAGGAGAAAAATTTTAGAAACATAATGATAGGTATTCATTGGTATTAATTCGTCATTCAAATTGGTATTCATTAGTCATTATTTTGATGATAGCAAATTGATGTATATAGTGCACTCAGATTACCAAAAGGGAGGGGGTAGAAAAAAAAATTCATCAAAAAACAACCCAACAACGAACAGAACAATCACAAAGTTTCTTTGTCAGTCTCATAGTTTTCAACTTTTCAACCATTTTTCAGTTAACCAAATAACTCTCACAAGAAACCATGTCTCCTGATATCATAACTTCTGCAACCAACAACACCACAACATAATCACAAACACAAACATAGCCAAAACTGAACCATAAACACAATCACTGCCAGAACCGAAACACAGAGCCACTCAACCCACAAAACTGAAAAAACACAAAGGTAACCCCTAGGTTTTTTTGTTGTTAGATCTGGGGCTCCATGGTGTTTTTTTGGTTGTTTTGAGAGAAGAATTGGAAAGAGGGTGAAAAAGGGTTTTAAAAAAGCAAAAAAAAAGTTTTAAAAGGAGGAGTTTTTAAACTCCGGCACGGCCACCGAGTGTTTTAAAAGGAGGAGTTTTATCCAAGTCTTTATAGCTTGACGTGTTGTCCATGTCTATTGGCTTTGCCTTCTTTCTTGATGTGTTGTCAATGCTTGGTGCACCCATGTGATTAGACTGGTGTCTAACACTCCAAAGACTCTTTCATCGTGTGCACTATTTCAAAATCCAGCAGCAACTCTTTTTTCTTGAGTTCTTTACAAAGGCAAAAACATTCTAAAACAATAGCAAAAAGATTTCAAAAGAATCAATAAGTGTGTTAGTGATAGTTGTTTGTAAAAGCTAGTAAGTAAAACTAGTGTGAAGCCCAAAGAGATGAAAAGAAAGAAATTGTATAGATCCAGGAAGTGATCTAAGAAAAGACATTGTTGAACTATAGTTAATACTCAACTACATATTGGAAAATCTCACAGTATTGTGGGGACGGGAGTAGCCCACATTGGGTGAACCAGTATAACTTTATGTGTGTGATTTCTCTTTTCCTATCTCTCTTTATTTTTGCAAGATCACACACTTCACAATTATTATTGTTTTATTAGCTGACTAACTAACCTAATCCAAGTATTCACTTGAGAAATTTTTATTGGTAATTTTTTATTATATCACAATTTAAACCCTCCTTTCTTGTGATATTATTTTACTTCAATTCTTTATAGCTTGATGTGTTGTCCATTTCTCATTGGCTTTGTCCTTCTTTCTTGATGTGTTGTTTAATGCTCATGGGTTCCTTTTTGTTTCTTCATAGGATCTGTTTTTATTTAATTCTTTTTCATTCCTTTGAGAGAGTATCATAATAAATATGTTCCTTTTGTAGCATATGACTTATGATCCTTCATTTTCACAAAGATCCTTGATGAATAAATTATTCCTTTAAATGCCAAGATCTTTGTACCCATGATTAACAATAAATTCCAATTTGTCTTGCTTGGACTGACTATTGTGAGGCACACATAAGAAGTGTAGATGAACTTTGTTCTGAGAATGTTCTTTGTTTGCTTTGTAACCTATCTTTAAAATTCACTCAAGAACACATGTTAAATAATCTACATGTTTTGTTATCATTAAAACATTAAAAGGGATTTTTAGAATTTATCTCAGCATCGTAGGCCCTTAAAAAAATATGGATTGTATATATAGAAATAAAGGCATGAAACAAATGAGAGATATGGTGGAAATAAATATGTGTAATAATACTAAGAAATACACATTAAAAAACTTCCATCATAAAATATATTTAATATTCAACTTGAACATAATTAATGTTCTATTATTTCCTCTAAAAGAAAGTAATGTTCCATTATTTATTTAAATGGAGAGCAAATACATTAAACATAGATATAACAAAATGTTTTTTTGACGGAAGATATAACTAAATGTTATCATGGGGTCTGTATAACTTGTTGTCGCATGTGCACATTCATATCTTCGGTTTGCGTATAGCACTAAGTGACAAAAGCCTCCTTGAGAAAACCTTAGGCTTCTCATATTTTCTTTGAGACACCATCTCTTTTCCAATTTCTTCAACATTCTGTCAAAAATTATTAGAAGTAATCATAAATTATTTGATAAGTTGGTTGAAATATAATTATCATATTTCTTTCATCAAATTCAAATGCATATGATAAGTATGAAGTTTTTGTTCATGAATCTCATAATTTATTTTCCTAATAATAATTTAAATTTAACTTAAAAAATATCAAATACAAAAACAAGAAATACAAA
Organism: Medicago ruthenica; assembly: GCA_018208015.1. NCBI lineage: Eukaryota > Viridiplantae > Streptophyta > Magnoliopsida > Fabales > Fabaceae > Medicago > Medicago ruthenica. Next base: position 22,121,027 of record CM031374.1, on the reverse strand, counting down.
TCATGTACATATGTACATAAGGATAACAACCCTTCATAATTCAATTCCTTCAACAACAAAAAAAACCTTCATAATTCAATTCATTTTTAATTTAAATTTAAATCTACACCATAATTAAGGAAAAACCGAAAACTAACTACCTATTTTATTATAGTAATATACCATAAGATAAAAGAAAGAGTAAAAAAAAAAAAAGAGGAGGACAAGAAACAAAAATCGTCTAGAAAGATTAGAAAAACTAAAATAGGGAAGATCTAATATATTTCTATTATAGTATTCGCTTATTTGAATAGGTGTATTGTTCCACCAAATATAAGAAATCTCAATAGCATAGATATTATAAAACATAAACAAATGAGTTATATTCAAAGAATATTGTATAAAATAAAATATAAAACAAAAAACTAAAGTACAACATAAAAATGCAGATAGATGGTACATTGATGTTCGTTTTTCATGTAGTCATATATTTGTTACGAAAAGGGAAACATGCACCCTTCAAAAATTATGATTTAGCTATATAATAGAATTATGGTTTTGGTTACTATGAAAGCCTGAAGTATACTGTATATATCGATCGACTCTTGGTATAATTCCCTAGAAGTCCCAAACCATGTTTAAATTTGGATATACCAATATTATAATACATTACCAACGATCGAAATTGAGAGTTAGACTTATATGTAAGTATGGCAAAATTTGCTTTTTTTAAACTAAAGATGGTAAAGAAATTAATTTTTTTAAAGGTCTATATTATATGCACGGATGGACAAAAATAGATACCTGATAATCCTCGTAAGGTGAAACATAACATTCTGTATCTGAAATGAAAAAGATTAAACAATGTTATTTATAATATGAAAAAGATGCAATAAATATAACAATATGTCATTAGAAACTGTATTCTTTCAAAAAAAAAAAACATTTCAAATTGTATTGTAGGTTTTTTCGGTACAAGCTGTATTGTAGGTTAAGAAGAAGAAAAAAAAGAGATTGAACACAACAAAAAAGTTCATACATTTCTTTTTTAAAGAAAAAAAAAAAGTTCATACTTACAAAGTTACACGTCTAATGGTTGTGTAACTTTGTAGCGAAAAAGAAAAAAACAACAACAGTAAACAACAACCGAGATCCAACGCAATATTCCAATTCGTTTTGATTTCTTTTAAATTTGATTCACTGCTTGGTTGAGTGCTCTATACCTAAGACCGCGAAATTGTTCATACAAACTGAGTTCAATTATTTAATGGAACAATGTTTAACCAGATTTTAATTAAATCCTACTTGAATTATGGATGATCATTGCCACTTTTTTTTTAGAATCAAAGGGTTAATAACAAAAACAATCATAACCCCTGGCAATAATAACTCAGACAAATTGAGTTGAGTATAAAAATTCAAAATTATCACCAAACATCAATTCAAAATAATAAACCGTTTTCATCGACAAACACACATATAACAAAATTATCACCCTACATCAATTCAAAAATAATAAAAATTATCACCGAGCAACAAGAATATATAGAATATAATTAAAAATAATAAAAAATCAAAGTGGGATACTTGCCTTCTTCACTGAATACATAACATTTTACTTCGCTTGAACCACTACTACCAATTAAGATCATAAAAAGAAAGATGAGACAAAAAAAATGAATTTTATTGATCATCATATGAGTAGTTCTCATTCTAGCTCGATGAAATAATGAAAAGTTTCAATGAAGCAACAACACTTTTTTCTTTTTTTAAGAAAGAAGAACAACAACACTTAGCTATATATGAGAGCGTGTCTATATATAAAGAAAATTTTGCCTCTAATTTAAATTGCACATTAAATTTGAATTTTTTAATGAATAAATATAATTTTAAAATGAATATTTGATTTCTTTTTAATACATATTTATTTCTATTCCATAATTATATTGGTTCCTTTTTCAATACTTAAAAAAAACAGAATTAAAGAATATTTACTGATTTGTTTTTAAATACACATTTATTGATTTCCTTTTTCGGTCATTGAATTATAATTTTTAAAATAGCAATCAAATAATTAGATACACTTTTATCGTACCATTGATTTCTCCTAAAAATAATTTCATACGTGCCTTTCTTGCAAAATTAAAATTACATTTTTTTATATATTTTTGTGTGAATAATTACATTTTTTTTGTCAAAAAAATGTTACTTATTTTTTTACAAATTACATATTTTTTATTGTGGTGATAATCATTTTGGTCTTTGAATGTGTAACAAATAGTTATAATAGTCCTTTAATGTGTCTAAATTTCAAATTAATCCCTGATTGTGCACTATTTAATAGTCCTTTTTCGTTAATATTGTCAAATTTGTCCCTCAATATACTTACTTATTGTCATAGCAGTGTCTATAAGTACTTACTGTCATATCGATCTCATATAAAAAGAGTTAATGTCGGCATTGATAGACTATTTCAACATTAGGGACTATTTTGACTAACAAACTGTACAATTAGAGACTATTTTTAATTTTTGATACATCGAAGCACTACTATAACTAATTGTTATACATTCAAGGACTAAATTAACTATTATTTTTTATTAAATATTATTGTAGTACACCCGAAAGCAAAGTAGGCAGCTAACCGAATGACACGCCTAACTTTTATCTTTTTTTCCTATAAAAAAACACTTGCACATGAATTTTTATTTTATTTTTTAAGAAAAATTGCACATTAAATTTGATTTTTTAGTGACAAATATATATAATTTTTAAATACATTTGTTTTTTAAGAAGGTAAAATGAAATTATATTAACAAATGATGCATATAGTTCTTATGCTTGAAAATACGACTGTTTTTTCGGTTTAGATAACCCAAACGCAAGATAACCATAAAAGATGCATAGTTGAACAATGATGCTTTGATAATCCTCTTAAATAACCAAATTGATGTAAAGGATTTGAGATGGGAGTTGGGTTCACCGTAAAACCAAAGTCCAATTATTTTAAAAAAAATATATACTGCAAAAACAAATGATTGATATCTTCTTCCTCAAAAATAAAATGATTGATGTATTCACTAGATCCACAACCATCCACACATAGTCTACTAATTTGAAGTAAGCCCCGACGCAAGAGATTTATTTTTTATTTTTAAAAGCAATCGGATTTGATCTACGTGATTTGATTGAATTCTTTTTTTGGAAATTTATTGATTTCTTTTTAAATACATATTTATTTCTATTCTATATCTATGCGATATTTTTTTTTTAAAGAATCTATGCGATAATTATACTGGTTTCTTTTTCAATACATATTTATTGACTTCTTTTTAAGTTTAATTAGTAGGTTAATGTGTTGTCACGTTAATTATTGAATATGACCGATTTTATATACATTAATTTTTGTGGCAACATTTCATTGGATTCGTATGTTAAATAATTGTACGCATAATATACTACTTAAAATTTCTCTCTTTTTTCGGTCATCAAAGGCTTAATTGATCATCCGGTCCCTTAACTTAATTCTTTTTTTCAAAATGGTCAAGTCTCAACTTGGTCCCTTATCTCTACTTCTCAATCAAATTAGTCCTCTCCATTAATTTTTTTTTCAAAAATTGTTAACCTTTGCCACATGTCAGTTATGATTGGTTATCAAAGGTTGGATTTGAAAAGCACACACAAGTATACAATGCACTAGCAACATATGATAAATTGAACAACCTTCCTTCTCTATCTCCATCATCATCAACAACAACAACAACAATTTCAGAACTTTGGACTTAAGAATCTTTGATTCTGATCTGTTCAGAATCTTAGATTTAGAAGTCTTAGGTTCTTATTTGTTTAGAACTTCAGTTTTGTCAGCTCCTGACACAAAGCAGACTTTTAGACCCTTCTTAATGCAATCAGAAGCAGATGACAGGTTGACTTTCTTAGCTTTGCTTAACAAATCTTCTAAGAAGCCAATACCTTCACCATTGTTCCTCTTAACACCATAAATCATAGAGGCAATCTTGCTTCTGTCAATATTGGTCATAATAAACTTTTGAAGTGCCATATCTTCCTCACTCAAGGGTTTATTAGCCTTCTTATAAGTCAATTCTTTCATAAGTTCACAGTTCTTATCTTCCAGTTCTGATATCAGAAGGTGATCTTTATCACTTTCTTCAATCAGCCAATCAAGTTTTTCTTTCAAAAGTTTTAGCTCTTTTGACTTCTTATGATAATAACTGATAAGCTCTTTGACAATATCAACAAGTTCAGATCTAGTGAATTTACAATATACCTCATCTTTATCATCAGATTCTGATTCAGCCTCTACATCATAAGATATTGTTGCAACTAAAGCCAGATTGGCTTCTTCTTCATCTTCCTTGTCAGAGTCTGACTCTTTGTCAAGATCATCCCAAGTTGCCATCAGACTTTTCCTGATCTTGTTTCTAAATTTGCTTCACACTACTCCCTCCGTCTCTTTTTATAGGAGTAGTTTACAAAAAAATTTTGTCCATAAATATAAGATCATATACAAATTCCTAGATGCATTGATTACTCTTTTTCCAAATATACCCCTTATTAATACTACTAATTTGTCTTGGTATATGAAAAGTTAACATATACATTTAATTAAGTGTAATCTAGTAATAGTTACACACATTTGAGACAACTTTATCACTCCAACAACTTTTCTTAATACACATGATTTTTGTAAACTACTTCTATAAAAAGGTACGGATCGGGAGTAGTTCACTTTACAATTCAAAATAATAGTCTATGCTTCCTCATTTAACCGGGAAACATCAATCAGCCATTAAAGGTAGTTTTAATGGTATTATATTTTTTTTTTTTGAGAGAATTAATGGTATTTAATTTGAAAATTAATTATTAATTATACGCATCATACAAAAGTATTTGTTAGAATTATTTTCGGAAATAGTATTGAAAATTAAAGCACTACAACACACTCAAATACTATCAATTCAAAAAAGAAAAAACACAATAAAATACAGTAAATCCCTCAACATAATGAAATAAAATACCTTAAAAATACACAATCAAATAATATCTGTGAAAAAATAGGAAGATAAACACAATCTAAACAAGATGCATGTTCTACACATCTCTCTTTTTTCTTGGGAAACGTTAATCAGTGCGCTGGTTATTCTTTAAGGACTGTAAGTAGTAAGTATTTATAAAAATGTGTGTAATATCCCGCTCAGACGTAACTTTTATCGTTATTAGAAAAATTAAGAGAGAGTAGTGACAAAGTTGTAAATATGAGAAGAATGGGTATTTAAGGAGATAAGTATGAAAATTATTCATATTTCCATTCCTTTTCTCTCACTAAATAAGCAGATTTTTCTCTCCCTCTCTCTCTAGAACTCGGCCAACAGCATCAGTAGCTGGATCCATCAGTTTTGCTTGCCTGAAATCTGGAATTTGTAAGCAAGCAGTCAAGTTTGGGAAAGTTGAAGCAAGTGGGAACTTGAGGAAAAGTAAAACCAAGCTAGGGTTTTGGTAAAGGAAAGCTGTCAAGAATCAGCACAATACTGAGTGAGTTTCATAGAGTAGCAGTACCCTTGTAGGTTTGTTTGTGTGAGAATTATAACTGATTTTTAAGTTATTAGAAGAGAAAGTTAGTTTTTCCCTTATTTTGATTCTATGCTTGATCCCGTTTAATCCTTGAGTACAGTACGTTTTAGAGTTTAAAATTAAGTCCCTGGCATGTTTCTAGTGATCATTGAGCATTTGGGTATTAAGTTTTGAGTTTAAACAAGTTTTTCAGAAAATCTGGGTTCTGCTACAATCGCAGAGCGACGCCAAGGTCGCAAAGTGAAGTAGCAGAGTTTTACCACTGCCTATCTTCGCCTAAACATCGCCCAGACCTCACACTGCGAAGCAATCAGAAGCTGAGTTCGCAGAGCAAAGTTTTCAGATGCTCTGCGAAGCTGCAGAAGCTGACTTCAGAGTCTGAAGGTTCGGACGCAGGACTTCGCAGAGCGACGTCAGGAGATTGCAGAGCGATCTTGCCCAGAATGACATTTTATTTTCAAACTACTGTACCATGCCAATGATCTTTGATATGCTTTGGGGTAGGGTTATACATGAACCTTCAAGGATTAAACTGGGACAAGTATAGACATCATACAGAGAGATGGGTAATTTATATCCATAGGATTTCAGGTTAGGTAAGGGTTAGTTTTTCAGGATACCCTCAGCTAGCAGGTGCAAATATATGCACATCAGAGCGTGCCTCAGTTGTTCACGTCAGAGTGACACTGAGGGTACACGTATTAGCCAGAATAGATTGTACCCCAGTCATGGTACAAGGAATTTATCAGGACAAGTATACTTATATGATTAATTAATTATCAGGATAAACTTTGTGTCTTCTGTGTTCTCGCCAGTTAGAGAGCACAGGGGGTTTCAGCATGGCTGGAACGGGCAGAAACTTTCCGTGAGGATAACCACGCATAAGTTTACAGTGTGTCTTTTGTGTTCTCGTCAGTAGAGAGCACAAGAGGTTTCGGATACAGCCGAAACGGGCAGAAACTTTCCGTGAGGATAACCACACATACAGGCAGCAGGAGTCCGGTGATTAGCCTCAGATAGGAATTTTCACCGGTTATCAGAGGAATATACTTCGGGGTTACTCCACCCGGGGCATTCCATAAAATGAACTCATATAATAATGTTTGTTACACGCTAACCTCTAACATAATATTGTCAGTTTATACTTTATTATGTTATCAGCCAGTTAATACCTCAGATAGGTATCAGATATCAGGTAGCAGTTATCAGACAGTGATCCTAGGTTTTCCCTCCATCACTAAGTTATCAGGATATAGTCTAGTTTAGGACTATACAGTTATCAGGTTCAGGCAGGTATAAACCCTTTATGGGTAAGGTTAAAGCTTGGCGATCATAGGATCCCCGAGATTGCCAAAGTAGGCATGGCGACCCTAGGTTCCCTGAGGTTGCCAATAGTAGGTTGGGCCGGCGCTCACTGAGACATTATGTCTCATCCCATTCATGCTGATGCAGGTTCGCAGGTTGCACGCAGCAAGGGTAAGGAGAAAGCTATGGATTGAGCGTGCCAGTTTCCTGATGTTTCAGTTTGTTTGTTTTCAAATGTTGTATTATGATGTATATTATCAGAAAAGGATATGTATAAACACTTGGATGTATTATTACTATGTGATGTAATATTATGAGATAACTTTCAGTATTGTAAATTAATGTATCCAGTACGAAATTTTAATACTCGTATAAGATCCTAGGCAATCTTTATATGGGTGTTACAATTTGGTATCAGAGCAGGTCGATTCAGATCGTGCCTTGGGTCATTAAAATACAATCCAATTATGTGGACCTTTTGGATCCAGGACATTATTCTAAATGTTATATCTGGTTGAAACTGATCACTTTGACTTATATATGACAGCTAGGATAAGATGTCTGGGAGGAGAAGAGGTCCAGGAAGGCCAAGAATGAATCAGACTAACGAGGAAGCAGGAGGAGATCCTAACATGAATTTTTAGGATCAGATGATGCAACAGCAGTAGGCGTTGCAACAACAATATCAGGAGCAACAGGCTCAAACTGCATTGCAGCATCAACAGATGATGCTTATGATTCAACAGCAAGCCCAGCAGCAGGCCCAATCTCAGCATCAATGGATGGAAATGATGCAGCAGGGATAGGGAGCTTATCAGCAGCCCCCACCACCTCCAGTGGTTGGTAATCCCGTGTTCCGAGAATTTAATAGACATCACCCTCCGGAGTTCAATGGAGAAGGTGATCCACAAGAAGCCAGAAAGTGGATAAAACAGATGGAAAAGATCTTCCGAATGGCTGAGTGTTCAGAAGCTGATAAAGTGGTGTATGCCACGAATCATTTCAGAGGCGCATCGGAAGATTGGTGGGAATCTGCTCAGCGCAGGATGTTGGCAAGGGACATAGAAGTGAACTGGTTAAATTTCAAAGAGGTGATGTTGGAAAAATATTTACCTTTGTCTTACAAGGTGAAAAAGGAGCAAGAATTTCTCGAATTGAAACAGGGTTACATGTCCGTTACGGATTTTACTAAGAAATTCGAGGAGTTGTCATATTATTCTACACACAATGAGTACGCGGAAAATGAAAACTGGAAGATGAACCAATATAAGAGAGGCTTGAGGGGCGAAATTGACACCGCCGTGAGTCTTCAGAGGAACACAGGTTATGATGAGATGGTTCATGATAGTTTGATTGCTGAAGCGGGTTTAGAAAAGACCGCTAAAGAAAAGGCAGTAGCCTTCTAGAGGAAGAAAGGCAGATTTCAAGATAAATACCATGACAAGTTGAAGCCAAGGGGCTCCCCTCAGAGGGGAAAGCAATCATACTCTCCCCGGTCTAATCCTCCAAGAACTAATCCTAATTGTAAGACATGTGGGAGATGGCATCAAGGAGAATGTATGGAAGGTGCTAATGTATGCTTTGGGTGCAAGCAGCCCGGACACTTCTTGCGAGATTGCCCCTATAGGCGGGGTAAGGGAGCGGCTGAAGGAACCACAACCAGTAAAGGTAGGGTGTATTCCTTGGATGGTCGGTAAGCTTTGGCCAATGAAGATTTAATTGCGGGTATATGCTATCTTGGTCAGAATCCAGTTAAAGTACTTTTTGATTGTGGTGCATCGTGTTCTTTTATTTCATATAAGTGTGTAGAAACACTACAGTTGCCTATGTCATCATTGACTCCTCCTATGACGGTGTCTACCGCTACAGAAGGCGGAGTTGTAGCAAGTTATGTATGTGAGAATTGTCCGATCACAGTATCCAGTAAGACATACTATATAGATTTGGTGTGTCTACCCATGGTACAACTTGATGTTATTCTAGGAATGGATTGGCTCTCCGCTAATCATGTGTATATCGGATGTGCTGAAAAGAGTATCTTTATGCCAACAAGTGATACGACTGAAGGTGTGGCCTTATCCGAATTGATTAACCGTACCCATCAGTTGATTCAATTTATTTGTGCTCAGGATATGGGTTTTTATGTGATGGTCACTGTGACATCAGAATCATAACTGAGTCCCAGTGACATTCCAATTGTTAATAATTATCTAGATGTTTTTCCGTCTAAGATAATCAGTTTACCCCCAGAACGTGAGGTTGAGTTCTCTATCGACCTCTCCAGGATCAGAACCGGTATCGGTGGCACCGTACAGGATGTCACCATCAGAGTTAAAGGAATTGAAATCCCAGTTAGAGGACTTGATTCAGAAACATTTTATCAGGCCTAGTGTGTCACCTTGGGGTGCACCAGTGTTGTTGGTTAAGAAGAAGGATGGTAGTATGAGGTTATGCATAGACTACCGCCAGTTGAACAAGGTAACTATCAAGAATAAGTATCCTCTTCCAAGGATTGATGATCTTTTAGATCAGCTCAAGGGAGCAACGGTATTTTCAAAGATTGACCTCAGATCAGGATACCACCAGATTCGTATCAAATCATCAGATGTATCTAAGACAGCGTTCAGAACACGTTATGGACATTACGAATTCTTAGTTATGCCATTTGGAGTGACTAATGCCCCAACAGTGTTTATGGACTACATGAATAGAATTTTTCAGCCTTATCTGGATCAGTTTGTGGTAATCTTCATTGATGACATTTTGATTTATTCAAAGGACCCTCAAGAACATGCTCAGCACCTGGAGATTGTTTTGAATATTCTCAGAGAAAAGTAATTATATGCCAAATTCAGTAAATGTGAATTTTGGTTGTCAGAAATCAAGTTTTTGGGACACGTTATCTCTCAAGGAGGAGTGTCAGTAGATTCATCTAAAGTTTAAGCTGTCCTTAATTGGGCCAGACCAGCGAATGTAGCTGAAGTTAGAAGCTTCTTGGGCTTAGCAGGTTACTACCGAAGATTTATTATGAGATTTTCTCAAATTGCTTTGCCTTTGACACGTCTCACTAGGAAGGATGTGCCCTTCGTGTGGGACGAGGAGTGTGAGAAAAGCTTCAGAACCTTGAGAAAGAAATTGTCTAAGGCTCCAGTTCTGGCAATACCGGATCCCGATAAAAGATATGTTGTATATTGTGATGCATCCTCTAAAGGGCTGGGTAGTGTACTTATGCAGGAAGGGAATGTAATAGCTTATGCTTCTCGGCAACTTAAATCTCATGAGGATAATTATCCCACGCATGAACTTGAATTGGCAGCTATAGTTTTTGCTTTAAAGGTATGGAGGCACCATTTATATGGAGCGCAGTTTGACTTGTTCAATGACCACAAAAGCTTAAAGTATTAGTTAATCAACGGGAATTGAACATGAGGCAGAGAAGATGGATGGAGTACTTAAAAGATTTTGATTTTGATTTAAAGTATCATCCAGGAAAGGCGAATGTAGTTGTCGACGCCTTAAGCAGGAAGTCCTTGGTAAGAGCAGAAGTGTTAATGCACACTTGTGGATTGTACGAGAAATTTAGAGATCTCAATCTCAGTGTCACAGAGATGGACAATGGCATTTTGTTGCAAAGACTTGAGATCACTTGTGATTTGCGATCCAGAATCGCACAGGCTCAAGGATTGGATATGGACCTTCCGAGGAGGGACGGACAAACAGAGTTTTCAAGGGCATCAGATGGCACTTTGTTGTTTGAAGGTAGGGTCTGTGTTCCCAATGATGCTAATTTGAAGAGGTTAATTTTGGAAGAGGCACACAAGAGTAGTTTCAGTATCCATCCGGGCACCACTAAAATGTATCAAGATTTAAAGAAGGATTATTGGTGGCCTGGGATGAAGACAGATATTGTGGAATTTGTATCGCGATGTATTGTGTGTCAGCAAGTAAAGATCGAACACCAGAGGCCTGTAGGGATGCTAGTACCATTAGAAATTCCTCAATGGAAATGGGAAGAGATATCCATGGATTTTGTAAGTGGATTACCTTGAACTCAGCGAGGGCATGATTCAATTTGGGTAATCGTCGACCGGTTAACCAAGTCTGCTCACTTTTTACCGGTTAGGACTACATACAAGGCTGCTCAGTATGCAAAGTTGTTTATTGCAGAGATCGTGAAATTGCATGGTGTCCCAACTAGTATTGTTTCGGATCGAGATTCAATCTTCACCTCTCACTTTTGGAAAGCTTTTCAGAAGGCTTTAGGAACGAGGTTAAAGATGAGTACGTCACATCATCCTCAGACAGACGGTCAGTCAGAGAGAACTATTCAGACATTGGAGGATATGTTACGTGCATGCATTTTAGAAGATGGAGGAAGTTGGAATAATCATCTGCCTTTGATTGAATTCTCTTACAACAACAGTTACCATTCCAGTATAGGAATGGCACCATACGAGGCTTTGTATGGCAGAAAATGTAGAACACCCCTTTGTTGGGCAGAGGTCGGAGACAAGAGTATTTTAGGGCCAGAAATTATTCAGGAGACTACTCTAAAGATCAAATCTATCCAGGATAAGATGAGAACTGCTCAGAGTCATCAGAAGAGTTATGCGGACAAGAGGCGAAGGCCTTTAGAGTTCGAAGTGGGAGATCACGTATTCCTAAAGGTTACACCCAAGTTGGGTTTACGTGGCGTTTTCAGGACGAAGAAATTGTGTCCAAGATTTATTGGGCCATTTCAGATACTTAAACGCGTCAGTCCAGCAGCTTATCAGTTGGCGCTGCCACCGGCTATGTTAGGATTGCACGATGTTTTTCATGTCTCTCAGTTGAGGAAATTCATTCCAGATCCTTTTCAACTGGTGGGATTGGAAACTATTGATTTGAGATTAGACTTAACTTTTCAGCCAGAACCAGATCAGATTCTTGATCGTGATGTTAAGTCTTTAAGGAACAAGGAAATTCAAATTGTCTAGGTTGTATGGAAAGGTTCTCCCGATGGTGAAGCCACGTGGGAGCTGGAATCAGAGATGCAAGAGAACTATCCGCATCTATTTTCAGGTAAATTCTAAATTTCGAGGACGAAATTTCTTTAAGGGGGGTAGATTGTAATATCTCGCTCAGACGTAACTTTTATCGTTATTAGAAGAATTAAGAGAGAGTAGTGGCAAAGTTGTAAATATGAGAAGAATGGGTATTTAAGGAGATAAGTATGAAAATTATTCATATTTCCATTCCTTTTCTCTCACTAAATAAGAAGATTTTTCTCTCCCTCTCTCTCTAGAACTCGGCCAACAGCATCAGTAGCTGGATCCATCAGTTTTGCTTCCCTGAAATCTGGAATTTGTAAGCAAGCAGTCAAGTTTGGGAAAGTTGAAGCAAGTGGGAACTTGAAAGTAAAACCAAGCTAGGGTTTTGGTAAAGGAAAGCTGTCAAGAATCAGCACAATACTGAGTGAGTTCCATAGAGTAGCAGTACCCTTGTGGGTTTGTTTGTGTGAGAATTATAACTGATTTTTAAGTTATTAGAAGAGAATGTTAGTTTTTCCCTTATTTTGATTATATGCTTGATCCCATTTAATCCTTGAGTACAGTATGTTTTAGAGTTTAAAATTAAGTCCCTGGCATGTTTCTAGTGATCATTGAGCAGTTGGGTATTAAGTTTTGAGTTTAAACAAGTTTTTCAGAAAATCTGGGTTCTGCTACAGTCGCAGAGCGACGCCAAGGTCGCAAAGCGAAGTAGCAGAGTTTTACCACTACCTATCTTCGCCTAAACATCGCCCAGACCTCGCACTGCGAAGCAATCAGAAGCTGAGTTCGCAGAGCAAAGTTTTCAGACGCTCTGCGAAGCTGCAAAAGCTGACTTCAGAGTTTGAAGGTTCAGACGCAGGACTTCGCAGAGCGACGTCAGGAGATCGCAGAGCGATCTTGCCCAGAATGACATTTTATTTGCAAACTACTGTACCATGCCAATGATCTTTGATATGCTTTGGGGTAGGGTTATACATGAACCTTCAAGGATTAAACTGGGACAAGTATAGACATCATACAGAGAGATGGGTAATTTATATCCATAGGATTTCAGGTTAGGTAAGGGTTAGTTTTTCAGGATACCCTCAGCTAGCAGGTGCAAATATATGCACATCAGAGCGTGCCTCAGTTGTTCACGTCAGAGTGACACTGAGGGTACACGTATTAGCCAGAATAGATTGTACCCCAGTCATGGTACAAGGAATTTATCAGGACAAGTATACTTATATGATTAATTAATTATCAGGATAAACTTTGTGTCTTCTGTGTTCTCGCCAGTTAGAGAGCACAGGGGGTTTCACCATGGCTGGAACGGGCAGAAACTTTCCGTGAGGATAACCACGCATAAGTTTACAGTGTGTCTTTTGTGTTCTCCTCAGTTGAGAGCACAAGAGGTTTCAGATACAGCCGAAACGGGCAGAAACTTTCCGTGAGGATAACCACACATACAGGCAGCAGGAGTCCGGTGATTACCCTCAGATAGGAATTTTCACCGGTTATCAGGGGAATATACTTCGGGGTTACTCCACCCGGGGCATTCCGTAAAAAGAACTCAGATAATAATGTTTGTTACACGCTAACCTCTAACATAATATTGTCAGTTTATACTTTATTATGTTATTAGTCAGTTACTACCTCAGATAGGTATCAGATATCAGGTAGCAGTTATCAGACAGTGATCCTAGGTTTTCCCTCGATCACTAAGTTATCAGGATATAGTCTAGTTTAGGACTATACAGTTATCAGGTTCAGGCAGGTATAAACCCTTTATGGGTAAGGTTAAAGCTTGGCAATCATAGGATCCCTGAGATTGCCAAAGTAGGCATGGTGATAAGTGCTTAAATGTTGTTATATTTTGGTACAAATTTAGGCACTTATGTTTACTTGTTGTACAAGTTATCTTAGGATTAGGGCATAAATGTGTTAAAAATGCAATGAATGTGATCCTAAGCCTTACCCCATGTGTTTATGCAGGAAATACATGCTTGAACCTGATTGATGCAAAGACAAGAAGGTTTTCTTGATGCCATCGCTACAAGCGCAGGACTCATCGCTAGTAGCGAGGATAGGCAGGGATTTCCAGACATCCATCGCTTGAAGCGCAGCATCCATCGCTAGTAGCGAGCTTAGGCAGGGATTATCAGGAGTTCATCGCTTGTAGCGATGAACTGGACGCTTGAAGCGAGCCTAGGCAGGGAATTTCAAAGGCTGGTCGCTAGTAGCGACAGACCTGGTCGCTATAGCGACCAATGGGGCGGTTTAATGCTGATGGTGACGTGGAGCTCTTGGATTGGCCAACTGAAGTCCTCGCTACAAGCGACAGGCTGGTCGCTTGTAGCGAGCGAACATTTTCTCAGCATATAAATAGATTTTTAAGCTCATTTCTTAATATATAGCTTTTTATCAGAATATTTCTTGTTCCAGAGCTTAGAAAATTTATAATCTTTGAGAGAGAATAGTCATAGAAGGAGGAAAACTTCATATAGCAATTAGATTTGGATTGAAGAGGATCTTAAGAAGCTTTGAGACATCAAGCTCTCAACTATCTTCATCTTTCTTTCCTATTTTGCAAGTGTTGTCATGAAAATGATCAACCAATCTCCTTTGTTGGGATTGATAGGTAATCTATCACTCATGTTGTAAACTTTTGATTATTCAATATATAATTCTAGCAATTTTTATATACCATTGAATTTCTTCTTGCTTTTCAATCTTATGTTTGATTTAAATGTTGTTGAAAAAGGCTTTTGAATCTAGGTTTAGAATGATTTTCTATCAAGATAAGAAATTCTAGAAATGGGATTTGGTTTTGATAATTACATTATAGTATTGAATCTTAATGCTTTTGGATCATTTAATAGATTGAGAAATCATCGATTAAACGATACAATCGATCTCACGATGTCATTTGGGAAATCAATGATGTTGATGAGCAATACGTAATAATGCAATATATAAGAAAACGCTAGAATTCGTATTTGTGATCAATCGGATATAACCAATGTTTGATTGATGAAAGTCAATCCTAAACACCTTCTATGTCCTATTACTCTACCCTTTATTTATTATGTTTTAAAAGTATGAGTAGTGTAGTAAAACAAACAAGTAAACCCTAACTTAAGACGATAATCGAAGTTGAACGGAATATGATATCACATTAATCCCTGTGGAACGATATAAAAACTAATACTTGCTTTCGTGCATATAACAAAATGGCGCCGTTGCCGGGGATTAAAGTTTTTGATGTTATAATCATTGCAACTTTAATTATGGTTTTAAGCAATTTTGCACAAAATTCTTTTATGTATATAACTAATACTCTTATCCATCTTGTTTGCTAATTCTTTGTGGTCAGATTATTGAAATCGTTTATGCGAGGTCAAGTTTCCGAGGACCAACTTCTTTTTGATTCCGAGATTGAAAGAACAGCTAGAAGAGCTAATAGCAAGAATCGGAGAAAGAAGCAACAAGCTAAGAGGAGGCAACAAGAGGAGAGCTCTGTTTCTAGTCATTCATCAAGTCCTAATCCAAGCCAAGATTTACAAATGGCTGCAGCTGGAGATGGTTCAGGAGGTTCTGGGGTTCCATGTTTAAACAGTCCACGTCGTTTTGCTCAATTGGGGAAAGCAACACGGACTACCAAACAAACGGAAATGAAGACGGGGATCCTACAAATTTTATATGCTAATCCATTCTCAGGATTAGATCATGAAGACCCGTTCCAACATCTCACTAAATTCTATGAGATTGCGGGAACCCTCGGTGAGACGGAAAGTAATGAGGAGGCAATGTGGATGAGAATGTTTCCACATTCATTGATTGGCAAAGCAAAGGAGTGGTACTTAGACCAACCTCCAACGGTGATGACAAACTGGAATACACTCGAGGAGAAATTCCTTGAGAGGTTCTTCCCTCAGAACCGGTTTATGGAGGCGAAGACAACAATTGCTGTGTTTTCACAAGGTACAAGTGAAACACTATGTGAAGCCTGGGAGCGTTTCAAGTCAATGCTCAGGAGATGTCCGAACCATGGATTTGATGAGTTAACACAAATTCATCTCTTCCGGAACGGAATGCAACAACAATCAAAGCTTTTGCTTGACGCTGCAGCTGGTGGTTCTTTAATGGCCAAGAGCGCGGAGGATGCTGTTGCTATTATTGATAGAATGGCATTGAACGATCATCAAGCTCATCACAACCGGAGCCAAAGCCAAAGGAAGACTGGAATCTTGGAGTTGGGAACTAATGATGCGATCCTTGCACAAAACAAGTTGCTCACGCAACAAGTGGAAGAGTTGACAAAGAAAATGGCCAACCTTCCCCAACAAATGAAGGACATCCACAACGAGCAAAGAAAACAACACCAAGTCGCATCTTCCGAGCTTTGTTCGGGAGATCACCCAACAGGATTCTGTCCACCCCCCACATAAGAGGTAAGCTATGTTGGTAATCAACAAAGGCCTCAACAGTTTCCTAACCAATTCCAAAACCATCCAAACAACTTCCCAAGAGGGAATAACCCAAATTATGGTCAAGGGTGGAGAGGAGAAGCTGGCCAATACAACCGACAACCTTACCAGAATTACAACCAATACCAACCTCCACAACAAAACCGCAACCAATCCACTGATGAAACCCTCAATCTATTCATGCAGCAGTCAATGGCCAACCAGAAAAACACAGATGCGTCCATTAAAAACCTAGAGACGCAAGTTGGTCAATTGGCGCAACAACTTTCACAAGCTACTCAACAAGGCGGAACCTTTACCGCCAACACACAAACCAACCCGAAGGATCATGCATCATCATCGAAATGACAATTAAGTCATTTTGATGAGGAAGTCCTTGCAACAAGAGACAACGAAAATTGCAAGGCAATAGCTACAAGGAGCGGGAAGGTGATTGGCAAAGGTATCGGGGACAATTTAGAAGTAGAGAGAAAGGTGGTTGAGAATGAGGTGAAAGAGAAGGATGAAGATGAAGGGCATGAGGTAGAAATAGAAGATGTACATATAGAGGATGTAGAAGTAGAAAAAAATAATAAGGATGTAGTTGAAAATGAAAATATTGTATGGAAGAAAGATGTGGTGAAGGAGAAGAGCAAGAAGCAAGATCTAGTGAAGAATGCACCAACACCGCACCTACCTTACCCAACTACACCAGCCAAAAAAGAGAAGGAGAGGCAGTTTGCTAGGTTCCTTGAAGTTTTCAAGAGATTACAAATCAACATACCATTCTCGGAAGCCCTAGAGCAAATGCCTACCTATGCCAAGTTCATGAAGGAAATCTTATCCAAGAAGAGAAGGTTCAATGAAGAAGAAACAATTTTGCTAGATGCAAATTGTAGTGAGATCATCCAAAACACATTGGCAAGAAAGAAGAGAGATCCGGGCAAAGTTACATTGCTCGTGTCCATTGGCAATGTGGATGTCGGCAAGGCACTTATTGATTTGGGTTCAAGCATCAACCTAATACCACTATCCGTTGTCAAAAGGATAGGTCATATAGTTGTGAAGAGAACCAACTTAACCTTGCAATTAGCCGACAAATCCTACACTCGTCCATTGGGAATTGCTGAAGACGTGTTGGTGAAAGTCGACAAGTTCTTGTTACCCGTCGACTTTGTAGTGATGGACATTCCGGAGGATGATGACGTGCCACTACTTCTTGGAAGAACTTTCATGCAAACGGCACGGATGATGATTGATCTTGACGGAGGCTTAATGAAGGTCCGTGTGGACGATGAAGAAGTCAATTTCAACATCCATGAAGCCATGAGGTTCCCTAGTGATAAAGCTGCGTGTCTCAAGATGGATGCAACGGAAGAATTGATTGTTGATACGAGAAACCAGTTGCATGATTTGACGCATCTTGAGAGAGTTTTGACAAACGCACTAAGTATCCTAGGAGAAGAAGATGAACATGAGCTTGAAGAGTGTTTGAAGGAGCTCGATTCGTTGAAGGAAATTCCTCCTCACAAAGCAATAATCGAGGAATTGACGAATGATGCTAAAGTAGAAGAAGTGAAACCGGAGATGAAGATATTACCCTCACATTTGAAGTATGTGTTTCTTGACAAAGAGGGTACCAAACCGGTGATCATTAGTAGCTCCTTATCAAACCAAGAAGAAACCAGATTGGTCGAAGTTTTGAAGTCCAACAAAGAAGCAATAGGTTGGACACTATCTGACTTAAAAGGGATAAGTCCTTCCTATTGTATGCACAAGATCATGATGGAAGAGGATTATAAGCCGGTGGCACAACCTCAAAGACGGTTAAACCCAAACATGAAAGAAGTAGTCCGGAAAGAAGTAGTGAAGCTACTAGAAGCCGGCATGATATATCCGATCTCGGATAGCTCTTGGGTTAGTCCGGTTCAAGTCGTCCCTAAGAAGGGAGGTATGACGGTTATCACAAAT
The DNA here is from genome assembly GCA_018208015.1 of Medicago ruthenica. Taxonomy (NCBI): domain Eukaryota; kingdom Viridiplantae; phylum Streptophyta; class Magnoliopsida; order Fabales; family Fabaceae; genus Medicago; species Medicago ruthenica. The sequence continues at coordinate 22,102,702 of CM031374.1, read as the reverse complement.
GAGAAGAATGAGCTCATACCGACGAGAACCGTGACCGGTTGGAGGATGTGTATCGATTACCGGAGGTTGAACAAAGCAACGAGAAAAGATCATTTTCCTCTACCATTTATGGATCAAATGCTAGAGAGGCTGTCAGGACAAGCTTTCTACTGTTTCCTTGACGGGTATTCGGGTTACAATCAGATATTGGTGAATCCAGACGATCACGAGAAGACTGCTTTCACATGTCCTTTTGGGGTATTCGCATATCGACGCATGCCGTTCGGTTTATGTAACGCTCCAGCAACATTTCAAAGATGCATGCAAGCCATTTTTGCCGACTTGATAGAGAAAAGCATTGAAGTGTTCATGGACGACTTCTCAGTTTTCGGGTCATCATTTGATCTATGCTTGGAGAATCTGGATACGGTATTGAAAAGGTGCAAGGAAACCAACTTGGTGCTCAATTGGGAGAAGTGTCACTTCATGGTAACCGAGGGTATTGTCCTTGGTCACAAGATCTCCTCAAAGGGTATCGAAGTTGATAAAGCTAAGGTCGACGTGATAGGAAAACTTCCACCACCAGTCAATGTCAAAGGGATCCGAAGCTTCCTAGGCCATGCCGGGTTCTATCGGAGATTCATCAAGGACTTCTCAAAAATTGCAAAGCCATTGAGCAATCTGCTCAACAAAGATAAGTCTTTTGATTTTGATATTGACTGTTTAAATGCATTTAATAGTTTAAAGGATAGCTTAACATCCGCACCCATAATCACCGCACCAAACTGGATATACGATTTTGAACTTATGTGCGATGCAAGTGATTATGCGGTAGGCGCGGTGTTAGGTCAACGCAAAAACAAAATTTTTCATGCTATACACTACGCAAGTAAAGTTTTAAATGACGCACAAGTCAATTATGCTACCACTGAAAAAGAATTACTTGCCATAGTGTTCGCATTAGAAAAATTTCGTTCATATCTCATAGGTTCGAAAATTGTTATTTGGACTGACCATGCAGCTATCAAGTACTTGATTACCAAACCCGACTCAAAGCCGAGACTCATCCGTTGGATGTTGCTACTCCAAGAGTTTGATTTGGAGATTAAGGACAAGAAGGGGACTGAGAACCTAGTAGCTGATCACCTGTCCAGATTGGTGAACAAAGAGATAACGAAGAATGAGAGGGACATCCTTGAAGAGTTCCCGGATGAGCAGTTGCTTACGGTGCAAGAAAGACCATGGTTCGCGGACATGGCCAACTACAAAGCAACGGGGTTCATTCCGGAGGATTACACTTGGCAAATGAAGAAGAGGTTGTTGAGAGACGCCACTCAATTCATTTGGGATGACCCATACTTATTCAAGATTGGAGTAGACCACTTAATCAGAAGATGTGTTGCAAGAGAAGAAGCCAAGGACATCATGTGGCATTGTCACAACTCGCCATATGGTGGTCACTACAGTGGAGAAAGAACTGGAGCTAAAGTTCTTCAAGCTGGCTTTTATTGGCCCTCGTTGTTCAAGGATTGTTATGAACATGTGAAAGAATGCGAGAGTTGCCAGAAGACCGGAGGGATTTCAAAGAGGAATGAAATGCCTCTACAAAGTATCCTTGAAGTCGAAGTCTTCGATTGTTGGGGTATTGAATTTGTAGGGCCATTTCCATCTTCTTTGAACAACGAGTATATTCTGGTGGCTGTTGATTACGTTTCAAAGTGGGTTGAAGCAATAGCATCTCAGAAAGCCGACAGCAAAACGGTGGTCAAGTTTCTGAAAAGAAACATCTTCTCCCGATTTGGAACTCCAAGAGTGTTAATAAGTGATGGAGGTTCACACTTCTGCAATCAGCAGTTAGCAAAAGCACTTGAGCACTATGGAGTAAAGCACAAGGTAGCTTCACCATACCATCCGCAGACGAACGGTCAAGCCGAGGTATCTAACCGAGAAATCAAGCGGATACTTGAGAAGACCGTGTCATCTTCAAGGAAGGATTGGGCTATGAAACTGGACGAAGCGTTGTGGGCCTATAGGACCGCATACAAAGCTCCTACGGGTTTCACCCCATTCCAGTTGGTGTATGGGAAAGCGTGCCACTTGCCGGTCGAGTTGGAGCACAAAGCGTTTTGGGCGCTCAAGTTTTTGAACTTTGATCAAGAGCAAGCTGGGGAGAAGAGGAAACTTCAAATGCATGAGTTAGAAGAGATGCGTGACCAAGCCTATCAGTCAAGCAAGCTCTATAAGGAAAAGGTTAAACGGTATCATGACAAGAAGATCATGAAGAGGGAATTCAAGCCTGGTCAGATGGTCCTGCTGTTCAATGCAAGACTGCGATTATTTCCGGGTAAATTGAAGTCCAAGTGGTCCGGTCCGTTCATGATAAAGGAAGTTAAACCTTATGGAGCTGTGGAACTTGAAGATCCTATCACCAAGTCGACGTGGACAGTGAATGGACAAAGGCTGAAGCCATATTTCGGAGGTGAAGTCGTTCGACACACGACGACGATTTCACTCATCGATTCACATGCATAAGCGAAACAGGCGTCGATCTAATGACGTTAAACAAGAGCTTGTTGGGAGGCACCCCAATTTTGTAAGTATGTTGTATTTTCAGTGTTATTTTACTTCTGTATAGTTGTTTTTGCATGTTGGGATAGTGGTTAGAACTTCAAAATTTATTTTTCTGTTTTCTGTCATGGTCGCTACAGCGACCAACTCATCGCTGTAGCGATGGTATTTACACGTGTCGCTTGTAGCGACGCACTTGTCGCTTGTAGCGACAGTTTTTGCACTTGCGCTTGTAGCGCCACTGTTCGCTTGTAGCGATGGGCTTTTTGTCTGTCGCTGTAGCGACGTATCGCGCGCTTGTAGCGAGCGTATCAGAAATCAGTTTTATAATACCCAGGCTTGACCTGTCGCTTCAGCCACCCCCAACCACTTTCATTTATTGCATTATCTGTTTTAAACTTATATTTTCGAAACCTTTTCCATCTGTAAACATTCCACTACATTTCTGCATTAATCACATTTCCATTTCTGCCAAAATCTGCACAATAACTCTGAACTTCTGTTTAATCTCAACCAGCAACACTCAGGTATGTTATTTCGTTCCTCTCTGTTTCTGTTTAGTAGCTTTTTACTTGCTATTATTGCCTGCATGCAGATTTCGTAATTTAGGGTTAGGGTTTTTGAGAAATTTCAATTAAATCATGCCCTGTTGTTACCCATTGCTTATACTTAGTTTAAGCTGTTGTAAATGAACTAGAATCACTAGGAAAACTTCTCTTTAATCCTCTTGTACATAGAAATCGTATTTTTGGAAAAAAACCCTTTTGTAAAATTCAAAATAAATTAGGTTTTTGAGGATTTAGGGAGTTTAAGTGATTGTTAGTCATTTATTTTAGCTTTAAGGTTGATTTCGCATGCTAGAACCAAGTCAAAATCAAGAAAAACATGAATTTTGAAAAAGGGTCTTGTCGCTAGAACTGCGCTTGTAGCGCAGGAATCTGGGATTTTCTGGGTTTCGTCGCTACAGCGACCAAGCTGTCGCTTGTAGCGAGCGAACCCAGATTTTGTTTTATTTTTGTTTTAATTGATATTTGACTTGTATCCTACATGACTTTTATCTGTTTTAACTCATTGTGTAGGAATGGCACCTAAAACTACTTCAAAACGTCAAAGGAACGTGGAAAGTTCCTCATCACGACCAAGGGTCAATGTGCCACAGCACGATGCAGCTCGTTTCCTCAGCTGGAGGAACCAGGAGAGATACGAGGAGCTGAAGACGAGAAGAATCTGGTCAGAGAAAAGATTCGAGATATCTGAAGATGGGGATTATGCACATATAGCAGCTGTGATAAATGAGAGGAAGTGGGGTACTCTTTGCACACCACCGAGGAGGATCAACTATGAGATAGTGCGTGAGTTTTATGCGAACGCAATCCCCGCCGATCCTTCAGATGAGTTTACCTTCACTACCTACGTGCGTGGGCGCACCGTCACATTCGACCGCATGTCCATTAACTCATATCTGGGCAAGCCGTTGGAGCTGGTTGATGATGAAGAAGATAACCCCCTTGCACCCACGGCACTGTGTGATTTCTGTGAGCGTCAGAGAAGTGGTAACTGGGACCACGACATCATAGCACAGGACATCTTCCAAGCGGGGAAGGGGTATGACGTGAGTAAGGCTTCGGGTAAGCCTTTCAGAGCATTCCGTGAGCACATGACCACCGAGGCTCAGGTAATCCTTACCCTGATTCTTTATAACATTCGCCCTAAGTCTCACACCTCTTCCACCACTTTAGATGTGACCCCCCTAGTTCACTACATCCTCACTCAGCGTCAAGTGGACGTAGCTAGGCTTATTGCTAATGAGATGAGGATCGTTGCTGAAAGTGGACTATTACCCCCGGCCAAACCTAAATGTCCCTTGACTTTTCCCGGGTTGATTATGGGTCTATGTAGGAGAGCTAGAGTTCATATGCCATCACAAGTTGATGAGGAGATTAAAAATCCTATTGATGATAGATACATCAATAGGTATTGCTCTGCACCTGCACCTGTTGCTCCACCATCACCTCCTCACACCTCAGCCGGACCTTCATCCTCAGCAGGACCCTCTCACATGCCACCACCACCACCTCACACTACTAGCCACCCTAGCCATCCTAGCCATCCGACCATTCCACCTTTGGACTTTTCCGGTTGGGATTATGCTACTGTGAGCTCTATGCTGTTGGCGCAGAATGCGTCAAATCATCGGGCACTTACTACGCTTCAGAGCCATCTGCACGACAGTGGCCAGAGCCCGTGGACACCTGCATTCTTCTCGGAGCACATTGCATGGCCTGGGGACAGGCCATTCTTTCCAGGAGGGGCAGAGGCAGCTGGTGCTGGTGATGATCAGGATGTTGGTGACGATGGTGATGACGACGTTGATGTCGACGCTGATCTGGGGGATGATTCTTCTTTTGAGTCTATTGATCGCAGGGTAGCTGACTTGATTGACTCTGACGACGACATGGCCACAGATTCAGATTGATGCTGAGCGGCAGATCTTGATTTGTTTTTCCTTTCATTTTATTTATTCTGCTTTGTACTTTAACATTTTGATTTATGCTTTGTACTTTTGGTATTTCTGTTGTACCTTGGATAATATTATGTTTATGTTATGTTATTTATATTTTGGGTATAACATGTTAGTATAGTTTCTATTTTATTTATGCTTTAGTGTTTATTTATGTTAAAATTTTTTGAAAATCCCAACAAATTTTGAAAGAAAAATGAATGATTCAAAAGCAATGCTTGAACTGTGAATCATCTGAGTGATAATGATAAGAATGAGTGTTAAAGCGCGCAGCTAAGGTACTCGTTTTCTCGTTTTTCTAGGTATATTCTTTAATGTGAATAAGTTCTTTACACGCATAAGTTAATTTATTCAGTTTTTAAGCAAGCATGTGTTTAGTTTTGAACCAATTTAGAACTAGCCAAAAATGTGAGGAATCCTCAACCAATGTATATATATGCAGGAGACCAATACCATGTTTAACTCAGTTAGATTATGTTAAATCTGTTGTTGTTTTAATTTGTATAAGAGCATTGAAATGATCAAGGCAATTGTTTGAAAATGAGAGAAATACTTGACCAAATAAACCTACCCTGTGAGATGTGTGAGTATCTGTTAACCCAGCTGAGCCTAATAGAATCAGAATTGTTAACTGTGGACTGTCAATTTAATAAGCTCATCTGCTTATTTAAATTGCCGGAGTTTGTAAAAAAAAAATTCAGTCACAGTTAACTCTTTATTAAATTCTGATTGTTGTTTTCTTTTGAACCCTTATCCGTCGTTTTTATTGACCTTTGCCATAATAACAAAGGAACATTCGATTAGGGTATCATTGGAATAAGTTGGGGAGAAAGGAAGGTTTTATTTAAGTCAATGTATGGTGAATGTAATATTTGATCTTGACAATCTTGAAAAGAAAAGAAATGAAAAAAGAAAGAAAAGCAAACCAAGAAAAAGAAAAGAGAAAAATGAAAAGGTTTGCAAGATTTCAAAGAAAAAATAATAAGAAAAGTTGTCAAGAATCAATCAAGAAATAGAAAAGAATGAAATTCACCAAGTGTTGTATTGGAGAAAGAAGGAAGTTGTAATTAGTTTGAATGTTTCCTTTTGCTTGGCCACTTGAATTCAAATATCCCACATATGACAATTCTTTTGTAGCCTAGCCCAATTACAACCCTTAAAGTCCTTTTGATCAATGCCTTTTATGCTTGTGGAAATGATAATTAGATAGACACATAATTTGATTGTATGTTATCATGTTTATTGGATGAGTGTTCATAACCCTCACAAATGATTTCAATTGTTCATATACTTTATATAGAAGTGTGTTAGGTTTGGTTCAAATTTAAACATGTTGTTTGTTTAGGATTGTATGATTTAATTCCTTGTGTTTAGAACTAGTTCACATTTGTAGAATGTATCTTGTTTAATGAGAAACTGGACTTAAGCTTGCGCAATCACAATTGAATCACTCTTTAGATGTTTAATTCTTCACACTTTTGAATCTTTTGCTAAATTGCTCAATACTATGGTTTTCAAAGCTATGAAAAATTTCCTTTTTGTTCTTTGATTTGAGGACAAACCAAAATGTAAGTTGGGGAGAGTTTGATAAGTGCTTAAATGTTGTTATATTTTGGTACAAATTTAGGCACTTATGTTTACTTGTTGTACAAGTTATCTTAGGATTAGGGCATAAATGTGTTAAAAATGCAATGAATGTGATCCTAAGCCTTACCCCATGTGTTTATGCAGGAAATACATGCTTGAACCTGATTGATGCAAAGACAAGAAGGTTTTCTTGATGCCATCGCTACAAGCGCAGGACTCATCGCTAGTAGCGAGGATAGGCAGGGATTTCCAGACATCCATCGCTTGAAGCGCAGCATCCATCGCTAGTAGCGAGCTTAGGCAGGGATTATCAGGAGTTCATCGCTTGTAGCGATGAACTGGACGCTTGAAGCGAGCCTAGGCAGGGAATTTCAAAGGCTGGTCGCTAGTAGCGACAGACCTGGTCGCTATAGCGACCAATGGGGCGGTTTAATGTTGATGGTGACGTGGAGCTCTTGGATTGGCCAACTGAAGTCCTCGCTACAAGCGACAGGCTGGTCGCTTGTAGCGAGCGAACATTTTCTCAGCATATAAATAGATTTTTAAGCTCATTTCTTAATATATAGCTTTTTATCAGAATATTTCTTGTTCCAGAGCTTAGAAAATTTATAATCTTTGAGAGAGAATAGTCATAGAAGGAGGAAAACTTCATATAGCAATTAGATTTGGATTGAAGAGGATCTTAAGAAGCTTTGAGACATCAAGCTCTCAACTATCTTCATCTTTCTTTCCTATTTTGCAAGTGTTGTCATGAAAATGATCAACCAATCTCCTTTGTTGGGATTGATAGGTAATCTATCACTCATGTTGTAAACTTTTGATTATTCAATATATAATTCTAGCAATTTTTATATACCATTGAATTTCTTCTTGCTTTTCAATCTTATGTTTGATTTAAATGTTGTTGAAAAAGGCTTTTGAATCTAGGTTTAGAATGATTTTCTATCAAGATAAGAAATTCTAGAAATGGGATTTGGTTTTGATAATTACATTATAGTATTGAATCTTAATGCTTTTGGATCGTTTAATAGATTGAGAAATCATCGATTAAACGATACAATCGATCTCACGATGTCATTTGGGAAATCAATGATGTTGATGAGCAATACGTAATAATGCAATATATAAGAAAACGCTAGAATTCGTATTTGTGATCAATCGGATATAACCAATGTTTGATTGATGAAAGTCAATCCTAAACACCTTCTATGTCCTATTACTCTACCCTTTATTTATTATGTTTTAAAAGTATGAGTAGTGTAGTAAAACAAACAAGTAAACCCTAACTTAAGACGATAATCGAAGTTGAACGGAATATGATATCACATTAATCCCTGTGGAACGATATAAAAACTAATACTTGCTTTCGTGCATATAACACATGGCGACCCTAGGTTCCCTGAGGTTGCCAACAGTAGGTTGGGCCGAAGCTCACTGAGACATTATGTCTCATCCCATTCCTTCTGATGCAGGTTCGCAGGTTACACGCAGCAAGGGTAAGGAGAAAGCTATGGATTGAGCGTGCCAGTTTCTTGATGTTTCAGTTTTTTTGTTTTCAGATGTTGTATTATGATGTATATTATCAGAAAAGGATATGTATAAACACTTGGATGTATTATTACTATGTGATGTAATATTATGAGATAACTTTCAGTATTGTAAATTAATGTATCCAGTACAAAATTTTAATACTCGTATAAGATCCTATGCAATCTTTATATGGGTGTTACAATGTGTGTAATCAATGCATTAAAAATCAAAATATTTAATTTTTTTAAAGTATAATTGCTTATTTTAAAATGCTTAAAGAGTGCTCTGGAGCAATCGTTCGGAAGACCTATTTTCTTACCTCTCTACATGCAAACTTAGCCGAGAAACATCAACCAACCCGATTTTATCGAAGTTTACATTCAGTCCAAAAAACAACTCAAAAAGGTAGCTTTAATGGTATTTAATTTTATTTTAGAGAAATAATGGTATTTAATTTGAAGATTAATTACTAATTATACGCATCATACAAAAGTATTTGTTAGAATTATTTTTGGAAATAGTATTGAAAATTAAAACACTACAACACAATCAAATATCGTAAATCCATCAATAAAATAAACTAAAATAAATACAATACCTTAAAAAAAGCACAATCAAAGTAATAAAGTAATATTTGCCCTATTCATAGAAGAAACAACTTAGACCTAGAACTAGAAAAGAGTGAGGCAACAACTAATACTGTGATCAACATTATCTTTCATTCATACCAATATTATTGTTATTCATTATGCTCTCAACATACAAATGCATTGTTTCTTTTACGTTGTTGTTCTATTTCGTGTGTTTTTGTCCAGAGTTCTCACAAGGTGGTATCAAACAAGGTGATGTTGTAAGAGATGAAGAAGGTGACATTTTATTCTCAGATGGTTTTAACTTTGTCATGGGTTTCTTTGGTTTTGATAACTCTTCTTCTCGTTACGTTGGTATTTGGTACTACAACATTCCTGGACCTAAAATTATTTGGGTTGCAGACAGAAACACACCCATCAATGGCAACGGTGGTTCTTTCACTATAGGAGAAAACAGTAATTTAGTTATCCTTGATGAAAACAAAAATCAAATATGGTCTACCAATGTTGTTGTATATTTTGAGTATTTCAAAAGTAATTTGTTTACTATTTTAATTTATTTTAGTTTGTTTAAATTTATTTGGAAATAAATTTTATTGACTTATGCATGAGGTCACGTTGTCATGTTACAGGACTTGTGGAACTTCCTTTTGAAATTGTCTACCTATTCTTTAGGTGATATTAGCTAGATTTTAATTATGTTCAATGTGCTTTTAAGTGTGCTTAATAAACTTGACTTAAATAGTCTACCTATTCTTTAAGTAATTAGGTGTCCTTGAATTTTGCCGATCATGCACACTATCCTTCATTCCTTTCCTTAAACTTCTCATTTGTTAGCATTATTATTATTATTAATTAATATTTTTAATAACAGCCTTTTAAAGAGGAAGATCTGGTTATCCACCGTGTGAAAGTTTTCCTTTTAAAAAGCTCATTATCTTTAATCACTCCAGGGAAAAAAAAATGAGAAAAAGCCAGTTCTTCTTTTCTTCTTCCATTTCAAAGTTACTAAGTGCCTGAGTTATTGTCCGTGTATTTTCTCCTGTCAGATAGCCTCGGTACGCTTACCGCCGAGAAGAACCTGTTGTATTCTGGGGAGTTGCGCAATTCCGCGGATAATTCCTTAGTCCAGTGACGTTGTATTCATGATGCTCTCAACTTACAAATGCATTGTTTCTTTTACGTTGTTGTTCTATTTCGTGTGTTTCTGTCCAGAGTTCTCACAAGGTGGTATCAAACAAGGTGATGTTGTAAGAGATGAAGATGGTGACGTTTTATTCTCAGATGGTTTCAACTTTGTCATGGGTTTCTTTGGTTTTGATAACTCTTCTTCTCGTTACGTTGGTATTTGGTACTACAACATTCCTGGACCCCAAATTATTTGGGTTGCAAACAGAAAGACACCCATCAATGGCAACGGTGGTTCTTTCACTATAGGAGAAAACGGTAATTTAGTTATCCTTGATGAAAACAAAAATCAAATATGGTCTACCAATGTTTCTATCGTTCAAAACAATACGAATAACTCTGAAGCTGTTCTTAGAGATGATGGTAATCTTGTTCTTGCGAACGAGAATGTTGTGTTATGGGAAAGCTTTGAGAATCCATGTGATACTTATGTACCTGGTATGAAAGTTCCTGTGAATGGGAAGAGTTTTTTCTTCACTTCTTGGAAATCAAGTACAGATCCTTCATTAGGGAACCATACTATGGGAATTGATCCTGAAGGGTTACTACCACAGGTAGCGGTTTGGGAAGGAGAGAAAAAAAAATGGAGAAGTGGTTATTGGGATGGTAGAATTTTTACTGGTGTTGATACGAAAAGTAGTTTTCTTCATGGTTTTATACTTAATTATGATAGTAATGGAGATAGGTATTTTGTTTATAATGATAATGAGTGGAAGTTGAATGGTAATAATTCAGTGAGGTTTCAGATTGGTTGGGATGGTTATGAAAGAGAGCTTATATGGAATGATACTGAGAAACATTGGAGTGTGAATCAAAAGGGGCCTCATAGTCAGTGTGAATTTTATAACTATTGTGGTGATTTTGCATCTTGTGATTCGTCAGTTTCGGGTTCGGCTATTTGTAGTTGCTTACAAGGGTTCGAACTAAAGGATAAGGAGAATTTGTCAAGTGGATGTAGGAGGAGGACATCATTGAAGGGTGATCAGAGAAGTGATGATTTTGATGAGGATGGTTTCTTGGAGCGTACGAGTATGAAATTACCTGACTTTGCACGTGTGGTTGATACTAAGTATTGTGAAGGTAATTGTTTAGAGAATGCTTCTTGTACTGCTTATGCAGAAGTAACTGGAATTGGTTGTATGGTTTGGTATGGAGATTTGGTTGATGTTCAACACTTAGGACGCAGAGAAGGAAATACGTTATATATTCGTCTTGCTCATTCTGATTTAGGTAAGATACTTCAAATTGTCCCTTTAGCTTTGTTTCCATGTATATGGATCTTCAATTCTAATTTTCATTTATCACTAGTACTATTTTTTCATGTATGGTTCTTGAGTAACTCTTTCGATTGATAGTACATTTTCTTTTATTGTCTCTGAAGATGATGAGTCTTATATTCTTACAAGCTTCTATGATGGTTGTGTTAGAATGATATGTATAATATCTATGTATCTAAATACAGGCCATGGAGGGGAAAAGAACAAGATTATGGTTGTCATGATATCAACTGCTGTAACAGGGTTAGTCTGCCTAGGAATCTTTGTATTGTTGGTATGGATGTATATGAAAAGACTCAAAGGTGAAATACTCATTCATATTTATCAAACCTATTTTTTTCCTATTAGATATGATTGATAAAGATGTAACTGTAAAATTCTTTTTTTATATTAACTTGTGTATATTTGTTTTCTTTTTCTTTCTTGTTTTCAGCTTCAAAATTCAAAAATATTGAAATAATACCTGTCGTTTATGGATGCGATAGCATAGAGACGTCATCAGAAATTTCAGGATCACTTGAACTTAGTTTGAAAAGTAATCAACTAAGCGGAGCAGAGCTTCCATTTTTCAATTTTAGTTGCATGTCAGCAGCTACCAACAATTTTTCTGAAGAAAATAAGCTTGGACAAGGTGGATTCGGTCCTGTGTACAAGGTGATAAGAAAATGCTTCTATATTTAAGGTTATCTTTCATGAAAAGAAGTCCTAATAAAATGATCTAATGAAAATTAGTTGTTCCGTTTATCAGGGAAAGCTTCCAACCGGAGAAGAAATAGCAATCAAGAGGCTTTCTAGACAGTTCGGACAAGGTTTAGACGAGTTCAAGAATGAAATGAGGTTGTTTGCAAAGCTTCAACATAGAAATCTGGTTAGACTAATGGGATGTTCTATTGAAGGAGATGAAAAGTTGCTTGTATATGAATTCATGCCGAACAAAAGCTTGGACTACTTTTTATTTGGTGTGTTTCTTCACATTAATCCTGCCTATTTTTTTTCTGCATTTTTATCATAAGTATGAAAAGAGATTATAAGTACTTCTTTTAACTAATTTGAATTTTGTTGCTAACATCACACAGATCCTATCAAGAAAACACAATTAAACTGGGCAAGACGTTATGAAATCATTGAAGGCATTGCAAGAGGACTACTTTATCTGCATCGCGATTCAAGACTCAGAATAATTCATCGAGATCTAAAACCAAGTAACATTTTGTTAGATGAAAACATGAATCCAAAAATATCCGACTTTGGCTTGGCCCGGATATTTGGTGGAAACCAGAATGAAGCCAATACAACCAGAGTCGTTGGTACATAGTAAGTATACTTCGGTTTTGGTTTTAAGCTCATTCAGCCACTTGTTCATTCTTACTTGAAGTTGACTAATCTCAACTAACTCTATTTTTCAGTGGTTATATGTCTCCTGAATATGCCATGCAAGGCTTATTATCATTCAAGTCAGATGTATATAGTTTTGGCGTATTGCTACTAGAGATTGTGAGTGGTCACAAAAACACTAGCTTTCGTCATTCAGATGATTCAAGTCTAATAGAATATGTGAGTATTTCCTTTGGCACATCAATTTTTTTAATTTAATTCAACTTGCATAAATGTTTTTTTTTCTTTCTCATAAACAATTTATCAAAAATAGTTTTTACAAGCGAATAATCAATTGAATCCTTGAAATTGAAGGCGTCACATATTTTGGTCTTGAAAATAACAATTTTAAAATAATCTTTTATCGCATTAGTCCTCGAGTCCTTTAAACTGATTTAGATGGACTAATACTAAGCTAATTGAAATGCTAAAAGCTAATGTTTTTTGTGATGGAATGGATCTAGGCATGGCATCTATGGAATACAAAGAGAGCAATGGAACTTGTCGATGCTTGCATTTGTGATTTGACTCCCAACAGTGAGGTTTTAAGATGCATTCAAATAGGGATGTTATGTGTGCAAGATTTAGCATCTCGTAGACCAAAGATGTCTGATGTTGTGTTGATGCTTGAGAGTAAAGCAACACCTCTTCCCTTACCTATGCAGCCTTTGATTACTTCCATCAAAAGAACAGTGAACATAGAGTTTGACAAGAATGGTCGTGATGTTTCAAATGATCTCACAATCACAATGGTAGAAGGGAGATAGAATTAATTAATGCCCTTTCAATGCTATTTTTGTTTTTGTTTGCATACACACGGCTCATACTTTTGTTGATTTTTCCTCTTTTTGCCTAATTGAAAGTATAATCTTGAAATTAAATACATTTTATGTTGATAGTCCGCAAGTGCACGATTATATTGAATATCAAACTCTTTTTACTATGATAATTAGCTAAAACGATAATTGTTGGTGGAATGATTTTTAATTGACATATGCAATAATATTGTGATTTATCACAAACCCTTCTATTCTAGCATGTTTGGTGCACGATAGAGATATTATATGATTAGAAGCTGGATAAGGATATGATATGATATGATAGTAACATGATAGACATTTATCCTATATGCTTGATACACTCAATTTACCCTGTTTCCTTCTGCTAGTCTCTTTGTGTCTTTGCGTAACACCAATTTCTTCTTCGTTTTCGTAACCAATTTCCTCTATTTTAATATGATTTTCTTCTGAGTTGTTAATATTCATGATTGTTCTCAATGTCTTCTTTGCTGATATTATTGGAATTTTAAATTAATTGAACAAATCATTTTTTGTTGTCGTTGTTCGGAACGATGCACCAATTATGTTTATGCACAGTGATGTAATTTTCAATCAATTGAACAATTCAATGTTTAAAATTGCAAATGAAACTAATTATTGAATTGAAATCACAATTGAGTAGATGATAGAGATCGACTGAGATCTAAATCAAGAAAACGCACAACAAGGAAATAAAACCTAAAGACAATGTATAAGGTAAAAATAGGAGAGAAAAAAAAACACGATAGGAGGTAGAGCAGCAACGGATTGAATCAGGATATGATAGTTTTATCATACCCTACCTCCTTATCATGTGTACCAAACGTGTCCTTAAAGATAAGATAAATAATTTTTTTAAAGCAAAGGAAATAAAAATTTATAAATAAAAAGAAAGTACAAAAAGCTGAGGGGGCGTAAACCTGTCCTAACAACCACAACTCAGCCCTAAATGGGTATTACAACAACAATACACAAAAGTGATATTTATAAAACCAATGTGTAGCAGACAAATGCACAATAACACAATCTAGGAAACGCAACGTGGGGTTCAAAACCAAATAACAAAAGAAATTGATGTGAAAAATCCGCAAGCATCATATCGAACCAGAGACAAGCATGAATGTAATCAAACTCGTCTTTTGAGAAATGGTGAATGAATCAACCGTCAACACAAACAGATTCAAGAACCAACGACCCCATGTGACAAAACAAAAAAAAAAAACAACAAGTTTTAAACGCCCTTTCGTGCCAAACAAGATTGTGGCAATGAACAATTGAAAGAAATCACTGACAACTAACTCGATCTCGTTCATCACTAACCACTGTAAAGTGACAAATCTAAAAGCAACATACCACTGCGGTTGTGCCGACTGTGGTTTTCAGGGAAGCTTAATTTCTAGATATCAAAGACCGACGATGAATAATCATACCCACTGAGGTGAGAAACATAACGGTGACGAGCAGATATACTTTTATGGCACGACGATGAAAAGATCCTCACTTAAAAAGCAAAAACCATCCATATTGATGAAACCCAGATATCGTGGCAAGCAAAAAGGACATCCTTAAGAGAACAACCTGAATTTGGAAGAAATGGGTATGGAAAAGAGGACGAACGAACAGTGATAACACAAACAACTGTGGTGGTGCCGATGGTTCGTTGAACAACCCCGGACGGTGAAACGGTCCTAAAGGAGCAGGGTGATGACTAATGCCTTCTTTTAAAAAACAGAAGTGTATTTTGAAGCAAGGAACAACCTATTTTTATGGTGGAAATATTGACATAACATGCTAAGAACAAATATATCTTTAATTATTTCAAAAGAGCCGAAACTTTTTTCATGTTTTGATTTTCTTGTCCAATCTTATAATCAGATATCAAACTTCACATTATAGTATTTTATTTGATATCCAAGATCATGTAACTATAATTGCATAGTTGATGACTCTGTATCATATCATGTATTTTAGCATTTCATCGATTTTTTAGCGTGTATTTTAGGATCTTATAGATGATTTAGAGTAAGCTATTCACTGTTTTGGGAAAAATCTATAATGTTCTAAATTGAGTCGTTTTTTATTTTTAATTCCCTAACCAGACAACTCTATATGGCTTTGGAACATGCCATAGGGCTAATCTGGTTAGAACACACCTCGTAGAAGTTATGAAATCATGAATGCCAAACATAGTGAAGATTTTGAAGTACAGACAACTTGGGGAATTTTGTTCCCTAGTCACAAGCACATATCAAAGGTAAAAAGCCCATGCAAAGTGAAGAATATAAGTGAAATTTGCCTTAGTACAATGCTCCCCGCGCACCTCGCATCAACGAATCAAGATTAAGCTTTTGGTGTGTGCACCCTATGCACGATTCCATGTGCCCCGCACATACAGGAAAAAAAGGAGAGTTGGGTCAGTTAAAGGGAACGCGCAACGCATGTACACCCATGTGCTCTAGATGTGCGAAAGTGAAAATATTCCTATAATTAAATATGACTTTTCCTGTTTAAAAAAAATTAAATATGACTTTTCACTCAAAAAGAGGTATTTTAAATCATGACAACTAAAAGGCATAGAGGTGCGACCAAAACAACCAGAGGTGGTGTTTTCAAACTTGGAAACAAGATTGAGGTCAATTTTCTTCACTTTGTGTGTGTTAAATTTCTATTATCTTTGGTCACGTATTTAGTTGTCATGAGTAACTAAACTTTTTATATTAGGGTTGAATGATAAACCTCTATGAAATTGTTTGAACAATGTAATCTATGATGTCCTCTTTTAATGCAATTTGAATTATGTTTATTTTTTTTATATCTTGTTCTTAATGCTTTCAATATCTGATCAACTTTTTTATATCTTGTTTTTAATGCTTTCAATTTCTGATCAACTTTGAATCAATTCTATGTTATAGATCACTACTAACCCTAGATTTTGTAAACTGATCTAGATATAATATTTACTAATGAAATTGGTACTAGAAATAGGAAGATTACTTAGTATGTCATAGTCTAACATTCTTTAATGATTTTGATAATATGAGTTTCACCTAATAAATTAGGGTTTTATATTAGATAAACGGAATCTTGTATCGTGACTGGTCTTTGTCTACTTTGTTAAACGTCATGAACATAAACCTCAAATTGCTATTGCATTATGAACTAGTATTACCAAAGGTGAGCTTCTTTTTATACTCTAAGGTGAGCTTTAAAATACAGATAACCAGTCAAATTCCACAAAGTGTAACCAATGAAACTCATAAACTGAGCAGATTACGATTGTAATCTGGTATGGTCAACATGTAAATATTTCCCTTTTTCATCACTCCTTCATTACAGGTGTAATGTGCCATTAGAGGTTGACTGTAATTCCCACTAAAATTTAACTTTCTTGATTATTAAGGACCATCACTGCTCCGTTTGACATCGAAGCTTTCATCCTTGCAACTTTGCGTCAAAATCTTCACATATTCCCTTGTTTCTCCTATAAATCAAAATAGAGTGAAAGGTATTAAAATAGAACTAGAATCACAACAAAAACATATATTAACCTATGATTTAAATCCATATATAAAAACAGATAAAATCTAGATTATCAAATTCCAATATGCTTAAATCATTGCTTGTCCTCAAGCAATTGTTTCTTATAGAAAATATTACGAGAAAGAAGACATCATGACAAGGGAACTCAGTCACTACAAATCTATGCATTGGGCTAAGTCCATTAAAACAAAACAGATCATGCAAAGAAAGAGGAAGTTGGCAGCGAAATATGAGACACACAAACCCCTCAGCGAGGGAAATCCAACGTACTTACCAACTAAATTAGCCGAATAAGGCTAGACATCAGGGCCGTCTCCGACAATTCGGAGGCCTCGTTATAATCTTGACAATTTTTCATTTAAAAATAATTGAAAAAAAATCTAACACCACTTATAGTGACAGACAACTAAGTTGTAGTTAAATATATGAGTAATAGTTTAAACATAACTTTTACCTACAGACACATAGGCATTTACCTATGGATAATGCATAATTGACAGCAAAATCGCCGTTTTTGGACTTTTACCTACGAAAAAGGACAATTAGTGACGGATTTTGACCGTGGATACAAGTCTTTTTTCACTTTTTTCAAATTTTGAGGTTCCTCTAAGTTTGAGGCCATGTGCCAAGAGTCTTGTTGCGTTTGCATTGGGCTGGCCTTGCTAGACACCATACATTTTGGCCAATAGGAATAGTTTTTTCCTACGAATGCCTATTATGTACATTGTAAATGACACATCAAATCAAACACAATTTTTTTTCTTGCTATTTTATCTCTTTCTCAATCTGCTTTTTTCTTACTCTTTTTATAAATTTTGTAGTCTAATAGTAAAAAAAACTCAAACAACTCTACGCTCTATTGGAGCAGCTAAATACACACAATTGAGGGACATAGTTCATTCCTTAGCATTAATGGAGGAGGATAGAGGACGAATTTAATTAATCTAGTAATAAGTGGTAAAAACCTAAGCTAGAGGACGAATTTAATTAATCTAGTAATAAGTGGTAAAAACCTAAGCTAGTGATATAAATAATTCTTTTTTTTTTTTGTCAAATAGTCTATTGGCTGAGCTCACACATTTTTAAGTGCAGAGAAGTAGGGAGTCTGGGGTTCGAACCCCAACCCCTACATAATATTGTCCTTAAAACTACCAATTGAGTTATACTTACAGGACATGATATAAATAATATTGTAGTATCAAATAAATCATAAAGTATAAACTCTCTCATTATAATTATAAACTATAGCCAGTTATAAAAATTACAAACTAATAGCAAATGACAATTGCCAATCATTTATTTAATGGAGTATTTGCTCACGTAGTCAATATAATTACAATTAAACTATTCCCTCCGTCCCAAATAATACTCCCTTCGTCCCTTTTTATAGGAATAGTTTACAAAAATCACGGGTATTAAGAAAAGTTGTTGGAGTAATAAAGTTGTCTCAAATGTGTGTGACTATTACTAGACTACCCTTAATTAAATAAATATTTAATGTTAACTTCTCATATACCAAGACAAATTGGTAATATTAATAAGGGATATATTTGGAAAAAGAGTAATAATCAATGCATCTAGGAATTTGTATATATTCTTATATTTAGAGACAAAACTTTTTTGTAAACTACTCCTATAAAAAGGGACGGAGGGAGTATGTCGTTTTGGAAAAAAAATTGTTATAAATTATATGTCGCTTTACAATACCAATGAAGTATTAATGTTACTTTTCCTATTATATTCTTAACTATCTATTACTTTCTATTCTTTCAATTCTTTCATTTATCTTTCTCATATCATTTATTAAAGACAATTTTGTAAAACAACTCGTAATATCTATCTCCCACACAAGATTAATTACATTTCTTAATACGTGTAAAATGCCCAAAACATCATATAATTTGAGACGGAGGAGTTATAGCTAGTCATTTTCTTTCTCTTGTTCATATTTTTTCTTCCGAGTAGTTATCCTGAAATTCCATGGTTTGATTCTGCATTACCTGACATGGTTAGGAACCCAATGTTCAACACCACGAGGATCTAGAAACCATCCCCAAAAGTAACAAGATTAGGTTGTTCCAAAACAAAATATATTAGCCTATTAAGTCATATTATTTAATGAAATGGAATTACGTAAACATAGCAATTGCTCATCACTTCACTTATCACTTCACTTATTTTAAAATCCTACTATGTCCTCTCACATTCCTTCCCTAAACCCTAATCTTTTCACTCCTAAACCAAACTAGACCGCCGACCCGTGCGAGGCACGGGTCTTATGTGTTAATATATGTTACGATAAATAAACCCCAAAACATAGACGCATGAACTACCAAATGAAAATTTAAAACAAAATTGAAGAGTTAGTTATGATGATTATAAAATTAGAAAAACCAATTGTAGAACAACAGAAAAGATCTCACCATTGTGGAGCTTGTACAATATAGTAGTTTTGAAATCAGACCAAACATCACAACATGTGAGGAATAAATCATTATAACAATGGAGTACGCAAGAAAATTTGAAGAGGAAGAAGAAAGAAGTTGATAAACAAAGGTTAAATTTCTTTAATCTATTTATTTGTAAAGGTATTTCTCAATTCATCAAAAACAACATCCTAAAAGATCAGAATACGAAACATCCCTTATATAAAAAAGATTAGAATTTGAAATACCTCTTATAGGAGAATCATTCCAATTTATAATAATAATAATAATAATAATAATAATAATAATAATAATAATAATAATAATAATAATAATTGAGTTGTAATGTAACATACAATGAATAATTGAAAGGGTTGGAATTGGGAGAGGAATACAATCAATAACTTAATGATGGAAGAGTTTTGTGGGAGGGGTAAAATTGGAATGAGTGGCAAAATATGAAGGGTAAAATAGACAAATTGGGGTATTAGGGTTGGGGAATCAAAATAATGCATGAAATCTCCATACACCTTAATTCCTAATAGGATTGAAAAACTCAATGTCAACCTTAGTTCTGCAAAAGGAAGTAACGCATAAAGTTTCATTAGTTCTCGGTACAATATGCACATACGGTTGCTTATGCACACATGCTTATATATATCATACTATATAAATTGTTCAAAACATTAAACCCAAATTTATCACTTCCTTACAATATAGAACATACACATCATGTCATGCTAATATCTCATGAAATATAATTACATCCAACAAAATAAAATTACACTCTTACACAGGGCCAACAACCATCCAATAACCACAGAAGATGATGTATTGTACCTTATCAAGTGACATTGCATCTTTCAACTTGGCAAAATTGAAACATCTCATAAAGTTCGGAGGATTTTAACGCAACAATGGACATCTACTGCATGATGACATTAATTCAAACCTGCAAAAATTAAGTCTTATCATTCTTTGATTCAACACACATATGAAACCAAAATGACACAGACTAACAAATGAAATTATAAAGAATGATACAAATATGTTACTAATTGGGTAACCTTCCAAAAAAATGAAGAAAGAAAAAGAGAAGAAAAACCTTAACATGATGATAGTGAAATGAACATACCTGCAAACCCAATGTCCACATTTCTATCAACAAAGATCTATCTATACATTGTAAAACAAACATAAGAATCAGTTGTAAACACAAAATTTTATAGAGAAATCGAAAACCCATACCCATGGAAATTAAGTCATAAACATACTCACAAAGAGGGTAGAATGACCCGATTTTTTTCCTCAGGAAGTTCATCCACTTAACCTCTAATCGATTGAGATTTTTAGGGATTCAAGAAGAGAGAGTGAAAGTGAGAAAAAAATTGTGATAAAAGAAGAAATTTTGTAGAAAAAAAAGGAAGAAGAAGAAGAAGAAGAGGAGAGGGAAGGAAAAACAGGAAAAAGAAAGGAAGGGAGAGAAATAGTTGGTTGGAAGAGAGGAGTGTACCGAATCAGAGAGTAGCCTTCAATGCTTCTCTTGAGATTTGCAAAATTGATTGTGGAAGATAGATAGGTATGAATATTGATACAGGATTAGGGGATTTGAAAGATCAGGAGTTGCCTTGGGAATTCGCAAGACCATTAGTGAATTTAATACATCATTAGGGAAATGTAAGGGTACACATTAATTTATACCCACCGGAAATTGTGAATTTTTTAGGCGTACAATGGAGAAGCAAGGTTTGCCGCCAAGCTCATAGGGTTGTACAAATTAGGGTTTGGAGGTTAGTTAGGAGTATTAATTGCTTTGAGGAAGGAGGGAAATAAAATATTGAGTAGAAATACGGCGGTGGCAGTTACGGCGGCATGTGTTGTTGAAGTGGCAGTTGCAACGGTGGCGGGATGTTGTTATTGAGGTCACCGGCGGCAGTGAAAATGAAGTTGAATCGCATGATGTGTGTGAATGACGTTCAATTCGTGTTCAAATGATGTTGGAATTCAGGCTTGTGAGAATGACTTAAAGTGAACTCGCATTTGTGCTAGATAAATAAAATGAAAGCAACTATAAGTCACAAAAAACTTTAGTGATCTAGTGGTAATGGTTGTGATCTACCAGAACTTGGTCTGGGGTTCAACTCTCAGCAGGAATTGTTTTTCATAAATTTTTTTCAAAACCAAAAATTAGGGTTAGGGTTAGCTATTTTAGGGTTGCAAAAGTGTTTATCAGACTGCCTAGGATTTATATATAAGTGATTAGTGGGTCCTCAATTAATTATTATATCAAGAAAAAAAACTGCTAATGACTCAATGTACATTGAACTCTGTTTAATATATAAATTTTTTCAAACCTATTCCACTTCCAATGAATTTAGCATTCTATTATTATTAATCTTCCAATCCCTAGTGACTCAATAATTGCATTATACACTTTGTTTTCGGATGATATGCATCCAATTCTAATACATTATATATATATATATATATATATATATATATATATATATATATATATATATATATATATATATATATATATATATATATATATATACTTAATAATTCCTAGGCATCTACTCAAATCTCATCCATTTATTTTTCTTCTCTCCCTTCACATTCTTCTCACTTTTCATCATTCTTTCTTGATCAAACTCTTCTATCTCACACTTAAGAAAGAAAAATACCCTCCATTCTAACTTCAAATTCAATATTCCCATTGTGAGGCTGTCCTTTTTCATAGATATGCACTCTAAACTTCTCTATCTCATCCCTGCTACGCTCTTTTTAATTGCTCTTGGTTTCTCGCATTTGGGAGGATAACTGAATCTGCTTCTCATATATTAAACGAATTTGAAGATTGAGTTACAATGAAACCTTAAATTTTTGGTAGGCAATCCTATTTGTTTTTCCATTAAAATGTTTTGTTTATTTTCTGCAACTATTTTTCTATAATAGCCTTCAGTTGCACTTTTCTTAAGGTGTTATTTTTGTAGGTTGGTCATGATGGGTTTTAGTATTTTCTACAGGTTTATTGTTAAATATCAATGTTGTGAGTTCTTGCAATGATAATGCTATTTGTTCAATCCTTTTTAGCCTTATTTCAAGTGTTGAGAAAATACTCTACACAATGTATTTGATGTTTGAAAAAATTTCAGAGTCGGAGGGAATTTGAAATTTAAATCTGATGCAATACGTTTATGTTTCAAGTTTTTGGTGGCACAGTAGAACATCATAGCATATGCTTTTTAGTATCATTCAATATATGATCGTGAAAGCACTATCCTTCAAGACCAATTGCATTGTATTGGTTTGCCTCCAAATGGGAGTCAACGTGATAGTTATCATATCAAAAGAGAATGAAATCCCCTCCACTTGTTGATAGTTATCAAAAGTTGATGGATTTTTTTTAGGGAAAAGTTGATGGATTTTAACATTAATTGTTTTTTCTTTGTTAAGTTTCTTCTTCAGAGACCTTTTTTTAGTTGTGAACGCAAACTTGCTATCTCATCATCTTTTCTCTTCATCTCATATTACTTCAAAAATGTATTTATGTGTTTTATTTAATGCTACTTGCATTTTTTACATCTGTTTATATTAGTTATATCTTAAATCATAAAAACTCAATGAAAACTTTTAGGCTTTGTTTGAGAGTTTGAAGAGGAGGGGAAGGAAGGGCTTTGGAGGTGAGAAATATATGGGAAAATTGAGAAATCTTTCAAAAAATTGAAAAAGAATTTTTTTAGATGGTGATAAACTAATGCTCATGATTAATATATTTTTAATTTTAAGAATATTATAACAACATAGATTAAATTTGAGGAATTCATATAAACTCTCTCAAACCCCCAAAACTCAATTGTTTAGTTCCACAAATGAGGACGGTTTATATTTTGAAGAAAAATAAACCCCCCAAAATCATCATCACTCAATGTCCTCTATTTTTTTCACTTACTCCTTTTTTTTTCCTCAAACCCTCCACTTCCATCCCCTCCAAACTCCCAAACAAAGCCTTAGAGAAAGGTAAAATCTTTGTCTTTTGCATTTCTTAGTGAAGAGAATTACATTTGGTCTATGTTTTTAATTTGATCTATGTTGATGAGAACATTGTTGGATGAAAATGAAGTTGTAATGTTGGATGAAATTTGAAACGTTGATGGAAATAAATTGTTTTTAACTTGATTTTAAAATTAGAAACAAAAAATTATATTGTCACACAAAAAATCGCAACCACCAAATCAACTCAAACCGCATTGGTTTGGTTCGGTTTTTATTCTAAAAGTCAACTGAACCGAACCAACCCGCATGTTTTTTCATCTAGCGGTTTGGATAACTTTTAACCTTAAAATCAAACCAATTTGTATTGCAAACACCCCTATGCTTGGATCCGGATTCTGTCAGTTACGTAGGCCGGCGGTGTCTGAGAGTCGTAGATACACTAACATTCTCACTAGGGGTGGACAACGGTCGGGTTTGGTCGGAAATCGGTCCGAAAACCCCAAACCAAAAGATTTATTAGCAAAATTATATATAAATTAAATTTTTATATATAAATTAAATTGAATAAATTGAATAAATTTTTATTTTTATATATAAATTGAATAAAAAAAGCTTTATAATAATTTATATATAAATTAAATTTTTATTAGCAAAATTATTAGCGTCTGCTTAGCCGACTCTATATCTGATATAAAAATTATATGTGGGTCCTATTTGAGAAAAAAGAGGTAATAACATTTTTATCAGTAAAAATAATAGAGTCAGACAGACCGACTCTAAATACGCTCTAAAAAATCATATGTGGGTCCCCTAACCTTTAGTCTTGGCTCGGCCGGCTCTAAATTTTTTAAAAAATAAAGAAAAATTATAAATTTATGTAGAGTGCGTTAGGCCGAATCTAAGTGGACGCTATTAGCATCGGTGTTTATGGCCAACGCTATATTTTGAGGCTAAAATAATGTTTTCTTGTTGTCACACAGGAATAGAACACAATCTGTAAGATTGAATTATCACGAAGTATTTCCTGATACTGCAGTCAATGAGCAAGGTGAGCTTCTTGAAGAAGCAATGATGGCTGAAATTGAACTATGGATTTGAAGTAGGAAGAAGTCGCGCAATATTGATAATGTTTAGCATTTTACCATTACTAGTTGTAGCTTAGATTATTGTCATTTGTTATGATAGATACCTCGATTAAAACTTTGCCATAGTTGTTGTAATCATTGCTATAGAATAAAATGGTATTTTCCTATCATAGTTTATACATTAAATGTTGATTATGCTCTTCTGTATTCTAGATATAATCATGTCCAACGTTAAGCATCAATTCAAAATTTTAAACATTACTAGGGACAACTATATAACTTGGAACAACAACTTCATTGAGTATCCTACATGTGAGGGGCTCTGTAAAATACTTGAAGAAGACAATTCAGAAATTCGACAGTTGACCCAGTCAATGAAAAAGTCTAGAGTAAATCGGATAGTCAAACACCACTTTGATGATGGATTGCAAATAGGGTAATCAAATGCAAAAGATCCCAAGATATTGGGGGAAAAACTTCAGGAAAGATTTGGACATCAGATGAAAGTCTTACTTCCCTCATTGATAGATCAGTGGAATAAATTAAGGTTCCAAGATTATAAAAGTATTGTTAACTCTTTCATGCACCAAATTATAGCACAGTTAGAATTTTGTGGCATAGTTATAACCAAAGAAGAAAATTTGGAAAAAACATTTTAAACTTTTCATGCATCCCAGGTATTGTTGTGACAACCATATAGACTGAGAGGGTACTGAGTACTCTGATTTAGCTGCAGCCCTTCTAGTGGCCGAACAAAATAATGAGCTCCTCATAAAAAAAAAACCACCAATTACGTCCTACAGGAACAATAACATATCGTTAAATAAATGCTACAACATTTAATCAAGTGTGTGGTGGTTATAATTGCCCTAAAGTACGTGGTGCTCATGCTCGATTTGATGGTCATGGTCGAGGTGGAAATCACGGTATAAACCACTTTTGTGGTCGAAGTCGTGAACAAGGTTATGTGAATAATTATAGGTCTTCCAAATATGACCAAACTAATAAGAATCGTCAAGATAAGGGTAAATATATCCAAGAATGTCCCTCAAGGAATCGTGATGATTTCTAATATAGATGTGGAAAGAAAGGTCATTGGTCTAAGGCGTGTAGGACACCATAACATCTGTGTAAAAGATACAAGGCATCTGTAGAGGGAAAAGAAAAGGAAGTAAATTTTAATGAAATTGAACCCGAGGATGATTCTACCTACCTTGAGGCTTCTGATTTCTTTGAAGGCCATCAAATGAAATTAATATGGATTAAGTAATTACTTAAAGAATATGTATTAATGTGTGTTGTGCTTGTATTACTTTTATATTTGCACTATGTACACAGTTAAGAACATGTATGTTGTGTGACTTGTGTGGTGTGTAATGCGTAATGTTTGAATTATCTATATGAATTAATAATGTTAAATATGTTGTGTTGATTTATTCTCTTTATTCTTATTTTTGTTTTAAGAAGGTTAGACATGGAATATGTCAAAGACATTTGTATTTCGCACAGTGGAACAACACACATGATCCTCAAAAGTAAGAAATATTTTACTAAGATAAATCCTACTAAAGGTGTAATAAGGATCTAAACAAGGACAAAGTTATCTGGAAAATTGATGTAAGAATCCTAGACAATTGGATTGTAACATCGAAAAATGGAGATCAACTTATTGAACTCATTATGCAAGATTATAAACTCTATTATTTATATTTTAATTTATTTCATGAAATGCGCTTATAATCTTATGTTCAATTCCATTGAATCTCATTTTCATGTGACTGTAGGAAGATTGTATTCACGTTTTTTCCGAAACAACGCTTTTAACCACTTGAAGGAGACTATCAAAGAGCATCAAACATATACCATGTACAATTGCGTAGTGTTTGATAATAAAGGAAACAAAATTAGGAGATGGAAACAAAAACTTAGAAAGTAATTGAAGAAAAGAGAGATGTACAGTTGGAAATCTATGTTATGAATGGAGGGTAAGACTCAAAGGATTTCATTTAGGTACAACAATTGGATTCCATCAAAACTTTAGTTTGAATATCATGAGATGAATTTTTATTTTGTTTCTTAATTAATATTCTTATCACATTCGTTTATTGTTAGGGAAAATGGGGAGTAATATCAATGCCTAATAGACTTTTATCAGTTATATGTCTAACTAAACAAAAATACTAGAATATGTTATTCTTGCGTGTAGAGTTTGATGCATCTGGATTCTCGACTCAATTTTTTATACTACCATCGGTTATGAAATTTGATTCATCTTGGTTGTTGACTCAATTTGATTTTTTTTCTTTTTTATTTAGTTTTAGATTCAATAAGAAGTTTTTTTATTTGCAGAAAGTTTCCTTATCTTACAAATATTTGTAGTTATTAATACGTTTTTTTAATAACTATATGTCAATGATATAGAAATATATCACATTTAAAGTTTGAAATCAAAATTTAGTTCTATTGTTGAAGATGTTGCGGAGACGGTTATTGTGATCAACTATTTTTGAAGCGATGGAAGGAACATATGCAATGAGTGTAAATTGATATTCAACTTTAAAGCATCTCAATTATCAAGTCCACTTTGTTGAATTCATATTGCTTCCAACAGACTTATATGTAGTTTATTAAAATCATATTTTATATTTTATCTTTATAATTATACTGATTTGATGACAACATCATGTTTGCTAAATTGTAACGGGTTGCTTCCATTAAATTTTGAACCAACTTTGATTATATTTTGTTTTTTTTTTTAAGAAATTGATTATATGTTGTTATTGTTTTTCTGATTAACCAATTATTTTAAAGACATCAATATTTTCTACTTGATCAATAATACTCCCTCCGGTTCTATATATAAGAAAAATTTCAAAAAAAAATTTGGTCCTATTTATAAGAAAATATCACAACTTTTTATGAGTAATTATTGCTTAAAAGACTTTTCTACCCTTTATTTAATGTTTGTCTTTTTAATATTAGTGGATCTGTTTAATGTTTCACAATATTTTATGAGGATATATTTGTAAAAATATTCAAAAAGTTACACTAATTAATGACTGCATTGGTTTAAGATTTTTTTGGTTTTTCTCCTTATAATAAGGACCAGAGGGAGTAAGATTTAATCATACCCTAAACTCGTACGAATGCACGAGTTTATAACTAGTTTATATCTTCAAAGAGAAATTCTTGCATGGTCTTGCCCTTAACACGAAGCGAGGTTGTAGGAATAAAACGGCAAGATGGAATGCAAGGGAAGAAGACTGCCTTCCAATTTTAACGTGTTGTATTTTCCCCCAGAAAACCTATTTAATTTTATTAATTAATTAATTGAAATAATTTGATTGGATGGGCTCAAGAATGACGTGTTAAGGGCAAGGCCATGCAAGAATTTCTCATCTTCAAAACATATGAAATCAAGTTATCAAATAACCGGAAGTCAAGACAAATAAAATGAAAAACTGCACAGGAAATGAACTTGTGTACAGTGCAAACTCTCCAGAAGATGAGAGTGGGCTTTGCATATGTACACTGTTCATCTTCTACTTCCAGCAGGGTCAAATTCTACCCAGTTTGCTGAAAATTCGGCTCACTTGACTTATTATCTTTCACTTATGTTTTCTCAATCATTTTGGCACCGTCTTACATGATTCATATACCGATTTTATAGTACTAAAAACGTGGATTACAATGCCCTAACTTTTAGGCCAAAATACATCAAAGAAATGGATGAAAATATTATTATGAATAGAGAAAAGAATGAAGAAAAATGATTCTCATTATTGAAGCTAGCTTGTACAACAAGTATACATACAACTAGTTATCCATATGCTAACTAACATGGACCTATATGCACAGGATTACTGTTGAGTAACTAACTTTCTTAGTTACTTGCTATGCAAGCTATTACTATTATTGTTATTGTTCCCTTCTTTGTCTATGTGATGCAAAAAATATGTCCAAAAAGTGGAAACGAATTTGATATTAGCAATGGGTACATTCACAACACAATCCTTTGCCAAATTTTGAACTATTTTGTTTAAGTAACGAATGGGTGTGAGTTCATACGTGATTAAGAATCATTTGGGATCAATTTTATGGGAAAAAATTGTGTGAATTTAGAATCAATGTTATTTACCAAAATAAAAAACCAAAAAATAGTTTATAAAACGGTTATATTGATCCATCATGATTCATGAGACAATTTAACTATTCACCCAAAAATTGCATCATTTCAACGTAGAAAACCGTTTTCAGGCCAAATAGAACAATCGAAAATGAAAAGAACAAATTATGATCCAAGAAACATGGATAAAAAAAACAAAAAACATCAAGAACAAAATCTCCAATACAAAAAAAAAACCATCATGTTTGTAATTTTTGGCAAATATTTTCAACAAAGTACGCGAGACAAAACACACGAATCATTTGCAAATAACTCCATACTTTAATTCACATATTCTTAATTATTGAATGTTTCATTTCCAAATGCTTTCCATGCATTAAGTTGAGGTTTAACAAGAACCCAATATAATTTTAAAGTTCAACATGCATAGAAAACAATTCAAAATGGTCCAAGAAACAATAATATAAATATAGGCTTATGTAAATCGTCCCTGTAAGTTTGCGTGTTTTTGGTTTTCGTCCATGTATCTTTTTTTGTTGCGAAACAACCCCTGTAAGTTATAAACGTTTTGGTTTTGGTCTCTGCCGTCATCATCTGTTACAAAAACGTCTATGTGGCAAACGGAGGATGACGTGGCGATGTGTGATGTGGCAGAAGACGCTAATATGTCGTTCTATATGCTGAGTCACAAAGTTAGAGGGACCAAAATCAAAAAAACAAAATTTGCAGAGGGACCAAACCCAAAAATTCATAGAAAACTTCATCTTCTTCCTTCCTTTTCTCTTCTTCATCATCTTCAACACATCTTCATCAAACTTCTTCTTTATCAATTTATTGAAATTATGAAATCAATTTAAGTATTATCTATTAAAAACATGTTTATGGAATTTCAATGTTCAATTATTCTTCTTCCTAGAAAATAAACAGTGGAAAATACAAGATGCCCCCGATTTCAATTCTTTACCAGCAAAAATAAAAAAGGCAAGTGAGTTGTTGTTCACCTTCACCATCATTCTCTATATTCCAGCACTTTACTGGTCCCTTCCTCCTTCAATCAAATCAATTTTTCTTTCACAAATCCCTCTTCATCTTAGATTCCCAATTTCAATTTTGCGTTCTTACTTTCCGTTTCTCATGTTAAACCTTCATTTCTTCAATTTTGTGAACCCAAAAATCCTCACTAGAAACCTCCATCTTCATTGTTCTATCAGGTTTCGATTTATGTCACCTTGATTTTGAAGTTGTCGGCGATTTCCTCCATGAATTTGTGATATATGAGTTTTGGGTTGGTATTATTGTTGAATCTTTGGATCTGGGTTTGTCTCGGTTGGTCATGCTTCACTGTTGTTCTGATTGTTTTGTTGTTGTTGGCTTGTCTTTGTTCTGATTTTCTCGTCGATTCGTGTGTTGGTTTGGGTGGGAAAACCAAACAGGTGTAGGGAAGAAGAAAAGGATATGGAATGTGATGGCGACAACGACGATAGTGGTTAATGTGAACGGCAGCGAGGAACTTGCATTGGAGATACGGTTGCGGTGGGTGATTATCGGGTTGAAGGATTGGAGAGAAAACGACGTCGTTTTTGGGGTGGGTTAATTTTTGATGCGGTTAGATTTGTGCCCATAACAGTTTGTTTTCTGTGTGTTGTGTGAGAAAGATTTTGACTTTTTTTTTCAATATCTTTTTATGGATTTGCTTGATTAATGTTTCAAAATGGTCATTTTAGTTATAAAAAAATTTTGGGTTTTTGATTTATTCAAGGAGGGAATTTATGAAGTATGATGAAGATGTGTTGAAGATGATGATGAAGAAGAGGAAAGGAAGAAAGAAAATGAAGTTTTCTATGAATTTTTGGGTTTAGTCCCTCTGCAAATTTTGTTTTTTGATTTTCCTCTAACTTTGTGACTCAGCATATGGAACGACAGATCAGCGTCGTATGTCACGTCACACATCGCCACGTCATCCTCTGTTTGCCACATAGACTTTTTGTAACAGATGATGACTGCAGGGACCAAAACCAAAACGTTTATAACTTACAGGGGTTGTTTCACAACAAAAAAAGATACAGGGACGAAAACCAAAAACACGCGAAATTACAGGGACGATTTACATATTTAAGCTTATAAATATATTATCACAAGCATACGAATATCAATATTCAGACGTTTCAAAATGGATCCTAGACCACACAACAAAAGTCTCTGATACCATTTTGTCAAAAAAAAAGTCTCTGATACCACGTTAAAAAATAAATTAAATACAGTAATGTAACATATTAAAATAAAGGGAAATGCTAACAAATGTCCTTGATGCATTGTTTAAGCAACTAAAAGTAGTAATTTTTGCCTTGAAACTTGTCTAATTATTCTTGCTACATGTGTTTGACTTATGTTTTCAAGATAAAATTTCTTATAATGGAATCCTTAAACAATGTCCTTAGGACACTTGTTAGCATAACCCTAAAATAACTTACATCATGACAAAAGCGGAAATTTATACTCCCTCCATCCCAAAATGTAAACAAAAAAAAATCACTTTCTTTGTCCCAAAATGTAAGCAAAAAAGACAACTTTTATCCTATTTAATCTTTTTTTAAAAAAACTATTTTTTCTAAGAAAAACTTTTGTTTATTCTCATGAAATTAAATGCAAATTACATTCAATTTTCGCTCTCTTCCATTTTCTCCATAATCAATAGCAAATAAAATTATTTTTATATCTTCCCATGAAACTTTTTTCAAAGAAAACACAAAAAACTATACTCCAAATTCTTATGTTTTAGTTTTCTTAATAAGTGTGATTTGATTTTTTTTTTTTGCTTGCAATTTAGGACGTAGGGAGTATATCATGATATATCATGTCATGATCAATTAGTCATAAATATAGTTGCATGAATTTAGGACACCATGTATAAAGATGAGAAGGGTGTAAGAAAACTTGTCTCTTGAACACATTTTTTAATGCTGATGTGATGCTCTTGAGTGTCTCTCTTGAATGATTATAGGATAGGATCTTCCTCTCCTTCTTTCTCAAGTCTTCATGGGTAGGCATACAGTGGCATCAAGCATCTCATTATAGACATGGCATAAAAATTACTCTAGTCAAGTCATTCAAGTCATTGTCCATATTTCCCGAGACATATATTTAATTATAGAGGAAGTGGAGAGGGGACCTATCCTTTCATGTAGAGTTATTGTGGTTCTATTAAATCTATTACGAATAATCATAAGGTATTAAACCATACTCTTTCATGAAGAGTTGAATGGTTTTACCGATCATAGATTCATTCAACTATTGAATACACTATTCAAATATATTTGTGTGGATGTTGATATTCAATGGTTTAACATAAAAACTGGTTTAAAATATGTCATTAGTCCATTATATATAAAAATAATTCATTTATAATTTTACTTATATATATATATATAAATTAATCGAAATAATAGTCCGTGTTTGGCACGGATCCACATACTACTTCCCCTAAAAAAGGGTATATTGCGCCATATCAATTGCTATGAGTACAACTACACAAGACCTCGTTATTAATAGCAAAAATGGAAATTTATTACCATAGATAGATAATATAATGAGATATGAAATCTAAGGTGTTAGTTACAAAGTAATAATAATACAAGGGAAATCCTCATCTTGGGCCAAAAGACTATGTTGTGTGCACACTTTTGGTGAAGATATTTAACACATAACCAACCAAATTCATCCCTGTATATGTAACCTTGGTAACATCTTTTGACAAGATGTTTGGCAAGATATGACCTAGAAAGCTCACTAAATCAAAATAACCATATTCAAGTGCTCTATTCTGATTGAAGTCTGTAATCAAGCATCTCCTTGATATTTAACCTGACTGAAGGCCCCATTGCTGAGCATATGTGCGCACTTTTCCAGTACACACCTTTCGCACCCGATGGTTTGTTTGCCTCTACTGATTTCTGCAAATTATAACAACGGGTTAATACTTTATCAACGAGTGAATTACAGATAGAAAATTCAGTTTGGGGTAGAACATACTATTGCAGAGAGCAAGTTTGTAAGAAGATCCTCTTCTGAAAAATCGACTTTTCCAAAAGGCAAGTGAACGATTCCTGTTTTATCTGCCCTGTATTCAACTTTTCCCTGTTTGAATTCTGCTATAGCCTGTAAAAAGAATTATGCAATCAAGGTTAGTTTATGTACATTTTGATAAAAAGAAAAGGTTCTCTCTATGTGTATGTGTGTGCACCGCACACAGTTAAAGTGAACTAAGAAAAAAAAACAATTAAAGTAGTTGATTGTGCACCTGAGGAATATTAGCTGTTACAGTGCCAGCTTTTGGATTTGGCATGAGTCCTCTTGGCCCCAGAATCTTCCCAAGGCTAGCAACCTGAAACAATCAACGATGGCAACTAACTGAGTTTCCATCCAAATAATAAATGCTAAAAACAACATGATGGGCCCTAACCCATTGGTCCCTGTATCGTCACGCTCTGATGTTAAATAGTTTAGAATGATCAACTTGCATTACACAGAGAATTCCCCAAAAGAAGGAAAAATAATAACCTAATGAAACTGTATTGACAATGTTAAATAGAGAGAATGATAATAATTATGACTATAATCAACGGAACTCTTCAATACTAACAGAAAACTTTGCAGCATGCTAGTAACAACTGATTGACATTTATGTTTATTAATTGATAAGCTCTTTGTAAAATCAACCATGAATCTGACCATAGCATCAAGTATGGTGCCAATCTAGTTGCAGATTTCAGCTATAAAGGCTATGCAAGCGAAGACTAAGCATGCATTAATGACACATCCAAAGAACCTGATTTGAATGAACATAGAACTCTAGACAAATTGAAATTAAATTTATCAACAACTTGGAAAATTTATCCTCAACACACATTAGGATTTAGGAGAACATGATATGCAAATGGTTCAACCAGTTACTAACTTTCGAATCTTTTATTGATATTACATCGTTTTCTCAAACTATTAAATGAATAAAAAATTCAACAACAGAAAATAAAAACTCAAATTAGAACAAGATAATGAGCAACACCTTAGGCATCATATCTGGAGAAGCAATTAATTTATCAAATTCCATGTATCCTCCTTTTATCTGTTCTATCAGATCCTCTCCACCTACCAAATCTGCTCCTGCAAGTTTTGCTTCATCGAACTTTTCACCTGTCAAAATGAACTATAAACTAGAATAACCAAAAAGACAATAAATAGTTTGTGAATTGTTAAGAACCAGCCAATATTCCCATTAAAAAGTTATTGGGGTGAACACTCAATCCACCCATTAGCTTATCTATGATGTCTAGGTGTTATCCCGTCCACTTTATACTGTTTAACTTTAAGTCCATCATGCATCTTTTGATGAGGAATATCAATACCCAATTTAATATTCAATCTAATCGGCATAAAATACTTGAAATTTCATAACTCATCTCTTCGCAAGCTCAAACTAGACTTTCAATAAAAAGTAAGATTAGCAATTCAAAGAATATTTAATTAGAAATAAAAAAATGAAAATAAAATTATCCTCCAAAGAGAAGAATCAAAAGAACAGGGAAATGATAAAATAAAAAATACAGCAAGGCTGTCCAGTTACTTGGCATTTAAGGACTGAAAATTCCCTTGAAAATGCTATGTGCCATAGAAAATCCATAAATAGCATCACAATTCCACAACAGACTTGGGGGTAAAAGAGAACAAAATAAACCTCATCCTCCATAATAGTTTGCCTCCTCATTCTAACTAATTTTTTTGAAACAAACTGTTAGAACCTACTCAAAATTCAAGGTGCGTGAATCTCATCATTGCATACTAAACAGATTCAACAATAGTTTAATAACTTCACTAGCTAAAAAATTGCATTACAAGTAGACAATACATATAAAAAAGGGATATGGCTCCTCTAAAGTGAGCAACTAACTTTAGAATGTAAAGTGGGCAATATCAACCGTTAGTTAATAATTAAAGGTAGATATTGTAGGTACATCATAACAAATCATGAGTTTGCTACAATAACAACCCTTGATTCTCACTTTATACTTTACTCACTTTAGAGGATCCTTGCCCTTCAAAAAGGGTTTGGAACCAGCCTAGTAATTACAACCATGTTAAAAATATATGGACATGAACATTTTCGGTTTCAATTTTAGAAGGCTAGTTTACTGTAGATATAAACCTTTTGTCAACACAAATATTACGAAACTCAGTTGTTATAAGTTAGAACATGTCGCAAATAAAATCACCAACAGAATATAAGCACTAAAAATGGTTCCAGAAATATGCAACTGAGAACAGTTAATAATGTTTTTCCTTAATTGTCAGTATGTTTCTATTATGTAGGGTACAATAATCTTATATCTTGGTGAAAGTAGACACTACCTATCTATTGGTTGGGCTTGACAAACAAATACCTTCAACAATTAACCAGAACTCTCCAGATACACCACAAGGGTGGGAGCCTTGTGCCATAGGCCACCCATTTTAAAAGTAAAACAATTAACTATAAACAGTTCAACTCGCTACATAGTTTTACTTAACATCTGGTTTATGATTGAACCAATGGAATTACTTGAGCCATGTAGACAAGGGTTGTTTGTTGTTTCAATGGATTAGCATCAATTACTGCAGCTACCATCATTTTTTTCAGAGCACAAGTTGCTAATAAATTAATATTCCTTTAAGAAGGAAAATAAGTAGACCTCTGAAAAAAAAACTATCTAGGAGAACATGTATACTTAGATGAACCTCCAGTCAAGTATAAACACACTCTCAGAGTTAATAGAATTAAATTGATCAAGAGTAAATAGATTGCAGACTCAATGACAGATGGATGATGATTCAAAAGGTAATAGTCCATGTACTTAGATTAAGATGCTAAATGCCTAAAAGCAGACACTTGTTAGTTAGATATATGTAAGAAATAAGTGTATCACTAGTAATTATCATAAAGGGATAAACCTTTACCCTCACAAACTTATGGTTATAAGCACAAATAGATATCAGAGAGATTAATAGTTAATACACAACCATGGGCAAATCAATGAACCCATAGTTATCCACAAATGAAGCAGTTCAATTCCGTGACCCATCACTCTACCAAAAGTAGATGTACTTAGTTCATGGAGCTCAAGTTTTGTAAGCGTTACTGAGTACTAGTCACTTAAAATTCTGATACTATTTTATATGTATGCAGTGGCAAAGAAACTTCCTCAATGTCAATGCCAGGACAACACAATGTCTACCACTTCGGGAGAAAAGACCTATCATCTTATGTCCGTCCATAAGGAAGTTTACATAATTGATACATTTCCTTTCATACACATCCCTTTACAAGAAAAGGTTTTTTCAGCATGATCAGAACACTTTTAATTAGCTAGAATTGTAAATAAGAATCGAAAGCATAATCACCTTGAGTAAGAACGGCTATTTTAATGGGCTTTCCAGTTCCCTTCGGCAGACTTACCTATTAAGAGAAAATGGATGACAGACTCGGAATTAGCACATGTATTGTATACTTTTCAAAAAGCATGTATATACTAGAATCAAGCGAAGAGCAGGAGACTCACTGTAGCTCTTAACTGTTGATCATTATATTTAGGGTCAATGTTGAGGCGGAAATGGGCTTCTACTGTTTCTACAAACTTGGTTTTAGCTGTTTCTTTTACCAAAGAAATAGCTGTCTTCAAGTCGTACTCTTTCTTAAACTCCCTCAATTTTTGAATTTCCAAGAATCTCTTAGATCTCACCTGGTGAAACATGGAAAGTGGAAACAACAATTAATCATAAAATAAATGGGAAAAACATTTCCAGCCATGAAAAATTCAATGATCCAAACAATCAACTTGATCTTAGAAAGAAACGAATGGTTATCTTATAACATTTACACCATCACTATCCAAGTAGGCAATCGAATATGCTGGAATATAACGACCAACCAAGCAAAAATATTGCATATAATGGTAGGACAAACAGGACAGTAACTACTGTTTATATGCATCTATCACCCTCACTCATGCTAAATTTCAGAAGATATTGGAAGGTAAATTAAGTTAAATAGAACAATTTATTTCCACCAAAAAGAAAGTCTGGCTATAAATATGGCTCAGATAAAAGTAAATGAGTATGCAACCATGTATATTTTATGAAATTATTTACATCCTCTGAAGCTCCTAGAACATAAATACGTGAATGTTATTTTTTCTTCATCGCCACTTTTTAGGAGTTCTCACCTACATGAGATGTTAGTCGTTAAGCAAGTTTATTTTAAAATAACATTCTATTTCAGTTTTTCAACAGATGGAGCAGCTTGTGCTAACCAAATGAGCAGTGAGCACAGAACATGACATTAAGATATACAGTTATGTAATTACAAGATGGCGATACAAGATTAAATTCCTAGGTAAAACTACGGTTATTTCCTGTTTATGTGAAAAAGGAAATAGACAATTGCCAAAATGTAGCATCCATAATTAGCATCAACTAATAGTCTAATACCCACAACACAGCTACAAGGTTAGGTATAAGTGGTTAATGTCCTCCATCTAAACCTACTGACTCAATTGATACCCTCACCAGTAATAGAACAATTTGTGGATAGAGTTCCCTCACCTCTTGGCTGAACACATCCTAGATAATATGTGTGAAAACCATAGTCACGTGATTTTTATTTCTTTTTGGTACGTGGTACGGGTATACGGTTGCTGCCTGCCAAGTATTGGTTACATTGGGGGTATAATCGGTACATTTGGGTTCATTATAAAATGCTGCTACTACTTTTGTTTACTTCTTTTATCAAATTAATAGTTATAAATTGCCTGCCATAAAATATTTACATCGATTGGTGATTGCACATCTTTATAGTCTTTCAAATAATATCATAACAACAAGCATACAATTTCTTCAAATATCCTTCAAGCACAATTTTTCCAAGTCTCCCGCGTGAACGATGAACCCCTTCATGTTCCTAAACTCCCTGGTTTTAAAAAATTTCCAATCATTCCACTGCCGATCGTAATGAGAAAAGAGATTCAACACATCTTCCTTTGACTCTTCTACTGTCATAAACTTTCACAGTCTTATCTTACTTTAAACTGGATCCGGATTCAGTGACTTTTAGGCGGGTAATTCAAGGTGACTTCGGTGTAATTTTGTGTATTTTATGAGAGAAAAATAATCGATAAGATAAGAGATAGAAACAAAGTCACCTTGACTTTCCCACCTTAAAGTCACTGAATCCAGATCTCTTTAAACCATGAGATAACTCAGTTCTTCCCTTTTAACAAATTATCCAGAAAATTGGTGAAAACCAATTCACAAAAGTACAACAAATTGATATCAATTTTTTGTTTGTAATTGTGGTATAACCTCTATAGCACACACACTTCTGATTGACGGCGTGACTGATATCCGACACATGCCACTGTCTAACACTGTACTTACATCAGTGACATTCAATGATGTCATTTTTAATTTTTTTCAAATTCTATGTCGACGTGTCAATATCGTGTCAGATGTTCTTGACTATGCTTCTTATGGTCATACCAACCAACACAATTAACTAGCATAAGAAACACATTTAATTCCCTTTATAATACTAATAATCCATGAAACCAGAACCCAAATTATAGTTATTAAAATTCAAGAAAAACCCATCAATAAAAGAATAGAATTAGAAGATTACCCTATCACTCTTGAGAAGTAATGCAGCTTTCCCTTTCTTAGGCTTAGTAGCAACAGTCACAGCATTATCACTAACATCAGACTCATCATTCTCATCTTCATCAACAGTTTCAGCAACATCAGCAGTGACAGAGGCAGCAAGTGAAAAATAAGACCTAGACTGGTAGGTAGTCTTCAAAACGAGGGGAGAGAGAAAGAAGGTTCTGGGAAAAGAACGGAGAGAAGAAGGAGAAAGGTCTTGGGGGGTGAGAATAGAAGAAGAGGGGTGTGTTAGCATAAGAGATGATGAAGTAGTTGTACATGAAGCCATGGTTGTTGTTGTGAAGTTTGGGAAGAGAATGTGGTGGTGAAAGCAGGACATTAGGTGGTTATCTATTTCTCTGTTTGGCGATGGTGATATGAAAATGAATTCAATTGAATTATTATGAGGAGATAAGAATGTGATGTGCCCTATCGTCTTAGAAATGCCGCGTGGATTTCTTCTTCTTATTTTTTATTCTATTCTATTATCACACTAATAAATTTTGTTTTTTTGTCAAGTAGTCTAGTGGTTATATAGTATGCAATATTT
This sequence comes from Medicago ruthenica, assembly GCA_018208015.1. NCBI lineage: Eukaryota > Viridiplantae > Streptophyta > Magnoliopsida > Fabales > Fabaceae > Medicago > Medicago ruthenica. Next base: position 22,063,821 of record CM031374.1, on the reverse strand, counting down.
CTATCAACTGAGCTAAACTCACAAGGATAATAAATTGAGTTTTTATTCCCAAGTTTTGATGTACTCGTAAAAAGATTAAAAAAAAATTTATTATCCATCAAAATATGCTATTAGAAATTTATGGTGAGCACCAGCAATGGTGCTCGTTGCTTTCCAGCTTAAATAACACTTATAAAGATATTTATATTTTTTTAAAACAAGTTGATTTCTTCTTCTTTGAATGTAAGATGTTTCAAATTCAAGACCTACTACTCTCTATCTTAATTTGTTTTTAACTTTTTTTCATATTGAAAGTTCATTTTAGTTTCTCAAAAATTCACATGACTTATTTAATAATATCTTCTTTGAACTTTATTTTCTTTCTTCTATTGTTTATTCATCAACTAAACAAAGTGTAAAGATGTTAAGGATTAATTTGTCCTGATTTATTTTTCTCAATGACTAAAAGTTACATTTAGTTTTCTCAAAAATTAAATTGGGTCTTGCCAATTTTCTAGGGACTAAAATGAACATTCACTTTTTTTAAATAAGCGGAATTTTTTATGATATATAAATTAAGTTTAATAGAGATTTCATTGTTTGAATAAACTAATTGTATATTTATTTTAATTAAACATTAGTGTAAAGTAGTTTACAAAGATGGTTGTTTAAAACAAAATTGTACGGATGGTTCATATTTTTTTTCTTCTAAAATTGACAATGCAAATTATTTTTCGTGGTTCTTGTTTATTTTATTTATCTAATACTGAATGGATTACTGATGTTGATTCTTTTAGTATAACTAAAAAATAATAAGGATAACTATAACTACAAAATAGACTACCATTATATATCGGTGTTTGTTTGTAGGTTGGAAAAATAATTCCTAAGAATATAGAAGTTACAATTATAGACCCTGTGTTTGTTTGAAAGCTAAAAAATTAACTCCAAGGAATAGCATGTTCCTAGCGAAAATATAACTTCAATTTAGCTATGATTTTATTTTCAAGAAAGTGGTTAGATATAAAAGATTCATTACCCGTGTAACAACCCAATTTTCGTTATTAGTTATTTAATAATATTTTATTTAATTAATGCTTTTATTATGTGGGTAATTTGAAATTTAGTAATGAAGGGTATTTTTGTGAAGTTATTATAAATGAGAGTTTTTGGGAAATTGAGAAAATAGAGATATATGAGTAAATAGGAGGTTTAAGTGAAGTAAATGAGTGTTATTTGTGGAGAATGAATAGAGACTAAGTTCATTTAGTGTGAGAGAACTAAAGCTCAAAACAAAAGAATATAAATAGATAGTAGTGTTGGTGAAACTAGGGTTAGAAATCACAACACACCATTGAGAAAGATGCAAGAGTATAGGCATAAGGGAGAAAGAGGGAAATCTAGGGAAAGAAGAGGAAAGCTTAAGGAAATCAAGAGGAGAGGGAAATCAAAGCTAGAGGGAGGATTATTGTGAAGATTAAGAGGTAGTGGGAGTTTTATTCACCATTGGAAATTAATGAGCAAATGGGTAGAATCTTGGTTTTGTGTGATTATTGTTGTTTTCATGCTTTTATGATGAATTAATTATGAATTGATGTTTAATTTTATGTTCTAGTATGTGGTGGTGATTATGGGTATATGGTTATTTAAGAATCTATGATGTTATGTTATTAAATCCTTGATTTGAAGTTGTTGTTGTGTTCTTGAGTTTCATGATTAATTTGATGAAATTCATGAAAGTTGTTGTTAAATTGATGCTTGATGTTTTCATAATTTGATTTGGTGAATGCTGTTGTTGTGATGATTTATGAAGATGAGAGAATGTTGATGTTATTATCATGTTTAGAAATAGAATTATCATGTTAAAATTGAGTAGAAACAACTTGGAATTCTTGAAATCATGAAAATTCGGTGGCTGTCTGTCAGCCAAAATCGGGCCACGATTTTGGCCCAGAAATTTGGCGTTTGGCTCGACAAAAATCGGCCCACGATTTTTTCAGGGTAGAAACCCCAAAAATGTGTTTTCATCCCTTTCAAATGTCTCTAAACTCTATAGAATGGGTAGGAACTTGCTATAGTAATAAAAGACGTTTTTCCATGATTAAATCAAAGTAAAATGATGTGCTTTTGAAACATGATAAATTGAATTGATAGAGTGATATTGAGAAGTATGGATTGATGAAATTGATGTTGAGAATGAAGTTGTTTGGGATATCAGGATGATGTCCAATTGTACATGATGATATGCTTTGATATGAACTATATGATGACGTGATTGAACGACGTTGTAATTATATGATATGATGATGTTGATATAACGATGATGAATATATGATATGATGATGATGATATAACGATGGTGAATATATGATATGATGATGATGATATAACGATGGTGAATATATAATATGACGATGTTGTTGATGTTTAATTGTTGAGTCTTATGAATGATGTGCATTGTCGAGTCAAGATGAGATGTTCATGCATTCATGGTCAGTCCAAAAACGATGATATAACGATGGTGGGATCACTCAGTAACATAATTCTGATATCCAAAAACAAATGATATGACGATGGTGGGATCACTCAGTAACATAACTCTGATATCCAAAACTTGGTACCACAGGCATATAAAGTCGAGTCATGAGCATTGCATACATAGCTAAGAGTCTTTGTAGAGATGTTTGAATCGATTATTTGGAGATGTTTGAATTAATTATATGCATCTATGTGAAAGATGTGTGATTTGACGATGATGATAATGTGTGAATGTTTTGTATTCAACTTGGAGATTATTGAAGATGCGGTTCTTGTTTGTACTTTTATGATGATTTTGGTGTTCGTTGTATCTGCTTATAAATGTATGAATTGAGAATATATGTGAATGTGCCTGATTATGATGAATATTGCATGTATGATGTAGTTGTGTTTCCTTGATGTTATATATGTGTTCATGTTATTCCTTATGTTGAATATTTCTCACCCTCTTAATGTGGTTGCCACCTATGCCTGTTGAGGGTAGACTTGCAGGTTGAGGACGCTTAGTTGCAGTGAGTTTGTCTGAGGATGGCTTTGGAGCCTACTTGTCCTTTATCGCATTTTCTTTGGAGTCTAGCTTAGTAGTGCTCTGATTAGGACTGTTGGGATTTTATGTTATCGGTTTATGTTTGATGAACTTTGAGTTCATTTGAGGATGTATTTATTCTGACATATGTTCTATCTGACTTATGTTGTTGAGATTATTTCCGCTGTGACCTTATATTATATGCTGGAGTTTTGGATTTTAATGATTGATGAAAAGTAACACCTTGAAGTGTTAATTATATTTGTTGCATTATTATTTAAAAATAGTATACGGGGTTTAGGGTGTTACAATTTGGTATCATAGCAGGTCGGTCCAGTCAGGCCATAACTTTATTGTATTTCCGTTGTCTGTGACATGTATATGAATATTGTCGATACTTGTTCTTTCTAATTAGTTGGTTCTTGTGTGTAGTAAGAGATGGTCGGAAGGAACGATGTAGCGATCGCGAATGCGATGACCGCGTGGCTCAAGCATTGGCTCAAGCGAATGCGGCTATGTAGGGGCAGCATAATCAACAATGGGGAGCAGATGAGTTGCGCTTGGATCAGTTTATGAGGAACCACCAGCCGACGTTCAAGTAGAGGTATGATCCGGAAGGTGCGCAAGTTTGGCTGCAAGGAATTGAGAGGATCTTCAGGGCTATCGTGACTACTGATGAGCAGAAGGTCCGTTTGGCGACTCATATGTTGGCGGAAGAAGTTGAGTATTGGTGGATGAACACTCGTCAGATGTTGGAAGCTGGGGGTGCTGCTATCACTTGGGGAGCATTTAAGGAATAGTTCTTGGGAAAATATATTCCGGCTGACGTGAGGAGTAAGAAGGAGATTCAGTTCCTTGAGTTGAAGCAGGGGAACATGTCAGTGGCTGATTATGTGGCGAAGTTTTAGGAGCTTTCTCGCTTTTGCCCGCATTACAATGCTATGGGAGCTGAGACATCTAAGTGTGTGAAGTATGAAAGTGGATTGCGTCTGAAGATCAAGCAATTCATTGGGTTCCATGAGATTCGAGTGTTTTCGTTGTTGGTTAACAAGTGTAGGATTTACGATGAGGATAGCAAGGCAGGAGCAAGCTACTACAAGAGTGCAAATGACAAGAGGAGTAAGGGTCAGGATTGATAGGTCCGCAAGTGCACAAAAATATCGGTTTTAGTATAAAAGATGTCGAATCCCACAGAGACCGATGTCAAGTACCGTTATCAATTGTCACGTTGTTTATCTAAGGCGATGTTAATTAGTTTGGTTGCAAATTTGGAAAAATAAGTTGTTTTTAATTATTTTTAATGCAAGAGACCAGAATATAATTCGTGTCGACATTAAGTACTTTTTAAGTTATATTTTATTATTATAACAGGAAAATAATTTCACGCGTAAAAAGAATTAAATTAAAGGGGTCGCCAGTTTTCGCGTGTACTACACCAAATTTTGACTTTGTAATCTATTTGACCACTTTCGCGCGTACGCCTTACAACTTCAAAACTACGTTTGAAAAATAATCAATTTACGCGCGAAAAGTTAATTTTGGTAGAAATTTAATTTAAAGGTTTCGTTTGCTTTCGCATAGCCGAAACCATATTGTAAACTCACAGACACCTGCTTTCGCGTATCCGGCTACTAGTTTAAAATAGCATTTTTGAAAATTAACAAGTAACAATTATCCTTAGATCTATTATCTCTCATTAGCACCTCACTTTTCCCATCAGTTACCAGACATTCAGTCTTGTTGAAGTTCACTTCCATCCCTTGATCACACAGCTGGCTTATGCTAATCAGGTTGGCAGTTAGCCCTTGTACTAATAGAACATTGTCTAGCTTTGGCAATCCATTATTGACCAAGTTACCAATACTTGGAATTTCTCCTTTAGCTCCATCACCAAAAGTCACATGGCTACTGGTGTAAGATCTTACATTTTCAAGAAATTTACTAACTTCAGTCATGTGTCTAGAGCATCCACTGTCAAAGTACCAGTCTTCCCTAGATGAGGCTCTCAGAGAGGTGTGAGCTATTAGGCCAACATTATCACATTTGGGTCTCCACTCCTTCGTGACATTGATTACAACAGATTCAGGTTTTCTTTGCTGGAACCGCTTGGGATATCCATACAACTTGAAGCAGAACGGTTTTATATGCCCCTTTCTACCACAATAATGACAGACCCAAGGGCGAGATATCCCCTTGCTCTTAGAACTCTGATGATCCTTCGGATGTTGCAACATTGGTTTGCTCATCGTGGGATCATATGTTCCTACAGCAGCGACAAAATTCTTATCTTGGTTTTGTTGTTTCTTGTTTAATGCCCTATAATCGAAACCTATGCCTTTTGGTTTCCCTTGATTTTGACCTTCTAATATTTCTTCCAGCAAGTCAGTACCATTGTTCATCATTCTAACCTGCTTCTTTAAGTGTTCAAGTTGGGAGTTTATTTGGGTTACCTCGTCATTGAGATCAGAAATTTTTGCTAAATGGTCACTTCTTTCAGCATGCAGTTGACTGATAATCTTCTTCTGATTCTCTAGTAACTTGCAAACTTCTTCACTTCTGATGTATAGATCTTTGTAAGAGGCATCTAGTTCTTCATAAGTTAATTCTCCATCACTTGATTCAATATCAAACATAGACTCATTCTCCACTTCTCCTTCTGAGTCATCTTCATCAGACCAAGAAACAGCCAAGCTTTTCTTCTGTCTCTTGAGGTATGTAACACATTCTATTCTAATGTGACCATATCCTTCACACTCATGACACTGAACCCCCTTGGATTGATTGCCCTTCTCATTAGTTCTTATTTTTCTTCAAATCATTTTGTTGCTTACTGATGTTAAACCTAATGTTCTGACCATTTGGCTTGGGTCTCCTGTCAACACGTTTCAGAATCTTGTTAAACTGTCTTCTAAGTAACATAAGTGCCTTTGACAGGCTTTCATCATCCTCAATATTTTCTTGTGACTCCTCAGCATCAGCATTTGTAACAAAGGCAACACTTTTCCCTTTCTTTTCAGTACTGTTATTGAAGGCTATTTCAAAGTTCTGAAGAGATCCTATTAGCTCATCAACCTTCATACTGGAGATGTCTTGTGCTTCCTCAATTGCAGTCATCTTCATATCAATCTTTTAGGTAGAGATCTGAGAATCTTTCTCACGAGTTTTTCATCAGAAATCTTTTTCCCAAGTGAGTCAAAGGAGTTAGCCATGTCTAGGACATTTATGTAAAAATCTTGTATGTTCTCATCCTCCAACATTTTTAAATATTCGAACTTGGTAGTGAGAAGTTGAAGCCTTTACATTTTCACTTTAGATGTACCTTCGTGTGTAATTTTGAGAATCTCCCAAGCATCCTTAGCCACATTGCATTTCTTGATCAGTCTGAACATGTTCTTGTCCACTCCATTGAATAAAGCGTTCAATGCCTTGGAGTTTCCAAGCGCTAGTTCATCTTCATCCTTGGACCACTCTTCTTCTAGTTTCAAATCAGTTGTCTTCTTTCCATCTTTGTCAAGTACCACAGGATGTTCCGAACCCTTCAGAATTGCTTTCCAGGTCTTACTATCTATAGATTTAAGGAAAGCCCTCATGCGAGATTTCCAATAGTCATAGTTCCAACAGAGGTTGTCTGTTCACAATTCCTTCTTCCTTATCCATTATGCCAGAAGATAACTTCCCTAGAGCTCACCCTAAAACAGACAGGGTGCCTGCTCTGATACCAATTGAAATTCTAGCACGGTAGTTTCCTGATGTTGTATGTAATGTTCCAACACTGGGACACAGGTGGAATGTTGAGTTTAATGTTCCAACGTCAAGTTAGTAATAAACAAACATAACAAGGAGAATATAAAAGACAGAAACGTAAATGGCACATGATAGTTGTTAACCCAGTTCAGTGACAAACACACCTACTCTAGGGGATGTGCGCACCTCATTTAAAAAACGCGCAATCCTCCGAGGACGTCCGCGAACGCTCGGAGGGCCTTGTGAAGTCGCCACCAAAGTTTTTGTGTAAAGGGAACGTTGATAAACCCTTAAGTTTTTTGTTTGAAGGGAAACGATAATAAAACCCTTGACGATGAGGAAAAGGACTGGTCATCGCAACCATTGTCGGGTTCGGGAGTCGATTACGCAAGGGGAAGGTATTAGCACCCCTCACGTCCGTTGTACTCAACGGGAACCTTCTATTTGGCTAAAGCTTAAATTGTTTTTAAATGTTTTGCGCGCATGCTTATCTATGTCAAGAGAAAATATACTAAAAGGGGGGAAAAGAGATGAAAACAAACGAAAGGAAAAAAGAAAGTTTTTATTATTGCACTTGACAAGATGTCGATCTTGCTCCTACGTATCTCCCGGTAGTCGGAGAATTCAAAGCGTACGTAGTTCTTTGGTAAAAAAACGTACATACGTTGGTTAATTTTAAATGAACGATGTTTTGACCGTATTCTTGCGATTAAACGTAGCTTGTATGCTCGCGGATGGGAGACTTAAGCGTATAGCTTGTATGCTCGCGCATGGGAGACTTAAGCGTTTGTTTACGAATCGCGCTTAAAATAGGTAAAACATGTCCGTTGGGTAAAAGGGTTCAATTTGGTCGCGTTGGGACCAAGAGAGGTACAATGGACTCAATTGAGTCGATCATTGACCGGAGTGACTCAAACGAGTCGGGGGATTGAATCTAATGGCCACGGGGGACCAAAAGGTTCGAATTGACCACAAGGGGCCAAGATTTGGTTTGGTATGGTCGGATAAGTTGAAAAAGGAATGACGATTGTCCGAACGACGAGACATACGTCACGCATTCGTACAATCGGGGCAATGGAGAGACATACATCACACCATCCCTTTTTCATTCAAGTTTTTGGTTGAATTTCTTTAGAAATCCCAAAGTTTATCAAAACATTTGGTTTGAAACCCAAAATGAAAAGGTTTTGACAATTTTGTTAGAAAACGCACAAGTTCGGCTCGTTTTGCGAACGATTTTGAAAAGCGAACAAATTCGGCGTATGTTCACGTTTGGTTTGAAAATCATGAACAAGATTCTTGTTCATGTTTGGTTTTGAAAATGATGAACATAGCTTATTTGCTCAAGTTGTTTTGAAAGTTTGTGATTGTAACTTGTTTTGCAAGTTACCCAAAAAAGTGTTACCCGAACTTGCGAATTTCCAATATTATGCAAAATCCTTGACATGGTTTGGATAAAATGAGTTTTAAACCTCCTAGGTTCTGAGCTCTTGGGCTAGAACCTCAAAAATTGGCCATTTGGGAGCCTAAACTCAGATTCTGAGTTCTGTCATGGTCGCTCTGCGACCATGACTTCACACTGCGAACAATGCGAATTTTTGAGTTCAGAAGCTGTTTCTGAACTGTTGTTCAGAAACAACTTCTGAACACACTCATGACCTTTTAGGAGAGTGAAAAGATTTGAGTTTTTGCAATGAAAAGGGCTGGACAAACCAGTTTTGATGTTTTGAAAACCTTGGGATTTCTTTTGAAATTCAAAAGGGGTTTTTAGAACAAAAAGGTTTTGGACCAAAATTGCTATGCAAGCACAAATGTAAATGCAAGACAAAGGCTTAGAAACTTACAGAGATCCTTAGCAAAGCTCCAGCTGCAATGGATTTGAATTGGTTGAAGGTTCTTGCAAAGGTTTTTGAATATTGGATATGAACTTTGAACTTGGCAAAGCTTTGTGTTTGATTGGTTTTTTTCTGGTGCTTTTGCTGGAATGAGTAGTGTTTCTTTGTGTGTAATTGCTCTTTGAATGCTGTATTGACTGTTTAATTCATGCTGCATCTCCTCTTGCCTTGCATCTCTATTTATAGGCCAAAATGCAATCTCAAGTAATGATGAAAATCCAATAGGACCTAGCTGATTTGTGGTCTAAATTCATGCTATTTGGCTTTGCATTTAATGCTAATGGATAGAGGCAACCTTGCCTTGTGCCAAGGGTTAAAGGTTTGACTGATTTCAGCCACAAATTCAATGGTCTTTGGGATAGAAATGATGATGAACATGGCTGGATTGCAATTGGCCAAGCTTGGGGATCAATCCTTGCAATCTCAATGGTTGATCAATAAAAACGTGCACTGTGATGTGGAGAGATTGGGGGATGCAAAAGGCTATATGTGGCTGGTGTGAGAGGTGAAAAGTTGCTGCAAAAACAGGGTAGGCAATCATGGCTTTTTCAAGTGAAAAACCCAGCTGGGTTTGACTGGTTTTGGGGGAGCAAGCAGGAAGAAAGTCTTCAAGCAGGTGGCTGGCAACCTTGGGGTGGTTAACAGGTCACTTGGGAGGGACAAGAGCTGCCCAAGGGCAAGCCCACTTGCTTGTCACATGCTAGGTTGGAAGAAAAAGCTTCTTTCCTAGGCATTAATGGCAAGTCTCTCAATTCTGGTTTTGCTTGGCCCAATTAGCCATGAATGCTGACTAAAATAATTATGCAAATGATGTGCAACAAATCTGGAATTAAATCAAAGAAGCCAAAAATCTGCAGAAAAATCGCAGACTTCGCAGTGCGAAGTCATCATTTTTAAAATGTTGACTTTTTTGTTGACTTTGGTTGAGCTTGACTTTTTTCCTCTCTTTGATTTTTTTTGATTTTTTTGTTTAAAAGGCTTAGGACAAAATTGGGGTACTACAGGGGCTACCAAGTCAGGAGGAAGTCCACTAGTGTAGTCCTAGTTCTAAATTCTCAGCAAACTCCAAGTTTACAACTTATCACCTAGCTACTACCCGTACTAACTTCAGTCTAGGAACTCCGAGACTTGAGATCCCATCTCACATCCACTCAATCACACACCCTGTGATTATACAAAAACAAATCGTATGATGAAGACACCTTCAAACACAAACTAACACCGTACTTCAAAACTTAGGTGTAGTATACAATATTACAACTCAATAAAACACAATCCTAAGCTTGCATCAAGATGACACAAGAAAGGCTCACAATTAACAATGACTCAAAACCCTAAAAAACACTCCCTTACAAAATGACGGCTTGAATCACTTAATTAGGTTTTTCGTCCTTCCATATATACTGAAGCAGTACGGGCTTGACCTTCTAGTTGGGCTTCAGACCAATGCGCAATCCATCACGAGACCCGCTCATAAGAAATAGAATCAAATCCAATGTTTCCTAAAATGTTGACACATCTTTCGGAAATGAGTCAAATGCAAAGCTTCCTAAAATGTTCCACATCTTTAGGAGATAACCACACCACTGATCACGATCACGTAGCTTCGCCCACAAGAAGGAACATGGATTCCTCAAATAATTAAAGCATAATAATTAATGTGCAAAATCAAGGCACACAGAAGACGTACTCACATGTTGGAACATTGGGTCCAACATCTTGCTTGTATATTTTATTTAGCAAAAATGAAGCCAACATACAAATATCCAACACCATTAAATTCCTTTGTTTGTTTCTGCATGTGGTCAGAAGAAGATAAACTGTACTATTAGATCTTTGAAAACGACGTTTGTAGCACCCTAAGACCTCAACTTTAAATAAATAAATACCGAATGTAAATAAAAGAAATAGTTGTTACACATGTTCACTTTTCATCATTTCATAACATAAAGTCATAAATTCAACAGCGGTAAATTCATAATTCTTAACGAAAAATGGATCAAGTCTCAACATTCATAAATATGTTTCAAAATTTTAAATACTTCAAACTTCAAAATATGAAAATCAAATAGTCACCCCGACCCTGGTGTTACATATCAAAGCTCGTGTTCGACTACATGTCTAATCATTACTAAAATAAAATTGACGGAAGACATTTCCCGTCGCCACCTCCTAAGCGTCCCACAACTAGATCACCTCGTCCTGAGTATCTGTAACCCACGAGTACAGACACCATAAATACAACAACAAGAAATGGGTGAGAATATATTTCATAACATTAAATTGGGATACATGAACAACAATAACAGTATAGTATCCAAACAACATTAGTTACAACATCTTCGTGATTTCCTCAACAATTTATACATTCATTGTTCACACGTCATTTTACATACATACACTAAATTCAAACATCACCATTTACATGCAGATGTACTCAATCCTACGACCTATATGAATGTGGTAGCACACCTACATCATCATTTATTGTATGTTCATAGTTGTGTTACTGAACATACACGTCATCATTTCATCTTCATTTCGTCATCATTTCATCTTCATTTCCCTAGACACGACTCTATATGCATGCATGAAGACATACTCATTAAGTATTACACATCAACACATCATCAATAATTCACGTCATAATGCAACTCTCCCTAATCATGCACAACATCAAGACAACACATAACTCATCATTCACATCGTCATTATTAAATAATTCTCATCGTTATCATTAAATACATTTTTACATAGCATTACTCATCGTTACTTTTCATTATAAACATAATACTACTCATCATCATAAACATAAAATTACTCAACATTACTCACCGTTGCGAGCATCATGTATCTTCCTCATCATTATTTATCAATAAGATATTAGGTTCACAATCTTACTCTCACTATATTCGACATCGTAAACACAATTCCTTTTCACCCTAACATCTCGTCATCAATTATCATCTTTTATGAGCACATGTATACATATTTCATTCCATCGTTAATCAATACTACATTTAGAATGTACACCCATCATTAGTTCTCTCCCTTGCTACATATTTCATCCTAGCAGTATACCATATTCTTCATTTTTTATTTAAGATATTTACTTCTCCATTAACATTCTTATAACGTCTCCCCCCTATACAATTAGGTTTTACCTCACCATAGTCATTACCTCATTCTTTTCATTAAAACAACTTTATATTGTATTACTTCGTCTGACGTTTTTCGTCATCTATAACATCGACTACTCCCCTAATCTTAACTTCATTATAATTTAAAGTTATTATCTCATCTTATCATTACTTTCGACGTCAGAAACTTTCCCCACTAAAACTTCACTACATTCTAGGGTTATAATCCCTCATTACCGGTCGTTATTATTATTGTCAATCGTTATAAACTATTATCTCTTATCTTCTTTCTTATTCACCTCACTCTCTTCTAATCGATTCTCATCTTACTCGCCGCTAACTTTATCTCTAGTATCGTTTATTACTTAATACATAACTCCCTAGCTTCCTTTACATTTCGTCTTAACAATCCTTTCATTATCCACAATCATCTAAATTCGACCACACTCTATTCCTTATTCATTTTTACACTTTATACTTTCCTATCTAACAATTATCTTAGATCTCCTTAATTACCTTGGGGAATTACTTGGTTACCTTTGAATTACCACAACCCATCACTCTAACCCCTCTTTTAATCGTCTTTGTTCTCCTTCAACTTAAGTCGTGTTTTAGACTCACAAGGTGACCACACTATTTACACTGTTATAGTCTCGTCTTATTAACCTCAAGTAATTCGATAATTATCCTTACTGCGATTATTATCTCTCACCGTATCCATTTATTTAACCCACCTCTCCTTATCCTCCTTTACATACGCCGCACCGCTTTTTAACATTTCCATTTATCTTGACTCTTTTACTAAGCTCATTATTGGTTTAAGGAGATTATGTTTAACCTCATCAGTTACCCGAAAACACCTACTCCATATTCCCTCTTATCATTGTCTTTTTCACTTCTTTAACTCATTCATATATTTTGCCATAACTTCATACTTTCAATCACTTTTAATACCATCGATTAGTGTAACTACTGCCACCGTATTCTTGGTTTATTCTAGTTTATACCTTCTTAATTAACTTACAACATTAGACTCTTTAAATACTCCAAGGGATTACTCTCGTCGTTGTCGATCCACCATGAACTACACATCTATATCTCTCTTTGCTTCACCTTCTACTGCTTAAACTACTTCACATTTTAGGCTTATCAATACTTTGAAGAACTTATGTTTATCACAATCATCTATCTTAAACAACTCCTCTATGTCTTATCCTATCATTGTCTTTTCCTTCATATTGCCAAGTCATCTTTAACATCATTAATTATCATAGGCCACTATCACCGGTTCATGATTTAGACTTGTCGCGGTGATTTTTGGATATCAAGCTATTAATTAGCGTTGACTCGCAATTTTTAGGATTCACCACCGATCTTTTATTTTTCCGAGGAAAAGGGAGAAAGTTCGAAAAAAACCCTATTTTTAGAGAGATCAAGGTCCGGGGGTTGGTTACGCGAAGGGAAGGTATTAGCACCCTAAACGTCTATAATACTCTATAGGAACCTCTTGCTTATTTTTATCTTTATGCTAAATTAATTACTTGTTTGTAAATAAATGCCTAAGTGTGAAAAGATTTAAAGTGAGGAAAGTTAAAAGAAGGAAAAGGTTTTTGTTATTTTTATTGATTTGGAAAGACAAAGTCTTTTGCCTACGTACCCGAGCGGGATCAAAATCTCGTAGTTCGGGGTAAAAAGCTGAGTGATTGGTTTTGGTTGATTTTAAAGTTTGAAAAAAAAAAGATTTTGAGAAGGATAAGAAACCGAGAGGCATAGAAGGATGAAAGAAATGAGTTTGATTGATTTTAAATTAAAAAGGTTTTGATTGATTAAAGATTGATTGAAATTTGATTAAGAAAGAAAAGATAAAAGATTAATTCTTTTGAAAATTTGATTGTAAAATGTTTTTGGGTTTTGACTTTTTTGACTTTTTATGAAAATTTTGATTAAGGCCCTAGGGTCCTGAGACTAAGTTATGCTGAGATATCTAAACGCACCGGATCCCTCGAAATGACGTTGGATCAAGTGAGGGTCCTTTTCCTCGGATACGGTCCAAAATTACGATATCGTCCTCGACATAAAGCATAAGAAAAATAAATGTGGTGTCGGTGCATATTCTCATTTATATTTTTATTTACATTGGACCTAGATACATTCTAATGGCAAGAAAATAAATGACAATAAAAATAAAATTGCAATTGCATTAAAGTAAATATGCTAAAAAGAAATAAAAAATGCATGAAATGCAAAACAATAAATAAATATGGTGCTTAAAGTAAATAAAAAAATAAAAATGCAAGGCATAAAATAAATATGGTGCTGAAAATAAAATAAAAATGCAAGACATAAAAATAAACATGATGCTAAAAATGCAAGACAATAAAATAAATATGATGCATAAAATAAAAATGCAAGGCAAAAAATAAATATGGAGCTGGAAAATAAAATGCAAAACTGAAAATTAAATATGGTGCTGGAAAATAAATAATGAAAATAAAAAAAAGATGCAAGGCATAAAATTAAACATGATGCATAAAATAAAAGAAAATAAAAATGCAAAGCAAAAAAAAAAATAAATATGATACAATAAAATAAAAATAAAAAAAAATGCATGGGTACTGGAAATTAAAAGCAATAAATAAAGTGCATAAAAATAAAAGAAATAAAAAAAGTGCAAGAAATAAGAAATAAATAAAAAAAAGAATAGAGAGGAAGAAAGGGGGTGCAGAAGTAATAGGGGGAGTGCAGAAAGTAAAAGAGTAGAAATCAGAAAAAGAAAAGGAAGAAGGAGAATGGGCCGAAGGAGGGAGTCCAAAGAGCTGAGTCCAGGGAGAACCGGTCCGGTTCGGTCCGAAAGAACCAGACCGGTTCAGCAGTCTATATAAGTCCACATCCGGTTTTTTAATTCATTTTAACCTTCTCTTTCTCTTTCTTCATTCATCTCTCTCTCTTAAGTTCTCTCTTTCTGACGGCCAAAGCATCCTCCGGCGCGGCCAGCCGCGGCGGCCGGAGTAGCTCAGGCCTCCCTTTCTTAAACAAACAGCACCGCTCGAACTCCCTTCACTCCCTCATCATGAATCCGGCGTTAGTTTTCAGAAATCTCACCACAAAAACTCTAGATCTAAAACTCAAAAAAAGAAACGGCAACCTACCCTTTTCCTTCGTATCTGGCTGGATCAAGTTCGTTTTGGTTCGGCGATGATTCTGTTTCAGTAAGGCTCTTGATTTGCGGTTTGGTATGGTTGATTTGGGTGCGGTTTGGGTTCGGATTCGAACTAGTAACGATTTTTTATGCTATATTTTGGTTCCGATTTGAACGCTGTAGCTGGATTTATGGTTGTTGGTTTGGTTTGAGTTCTGTTTCGTGGCTTTTTGATTTTTCGGATTTGGGGTTCGGATTTGTGATGTTGGTGATTTACTGTGATTCGGTTATGTGAATTTGGGTTGATTGGATTCTGTTTGTGTTGTGATTTTCGGTTTTGAAAAGGAAAAGAAAAGAGGAGAAAATTTTTAGTTTTTTTTTTTGGCCGGAAAATGGATTTTGTGGGTGGTAGACGGTGGTTGTGTGGTGGAGGAAGTGGTGGTGGGTCTGACTGGTACTGTGTACTGTATTGTGACTGGGTGTCCTCCTCGTGAACAGTGCATTGATGCTATTTATAGTAAAATAATGGGCAAAAACGAAAATGACAAAACTGCCCCTCTGGGCCTTGGACTGAAAAATGGACCAAAATGACTAAATTAAAACTGACAGTAAAATTAAAATATTATGAATAATAAAAAACGAAAATAAAGAAAATAGAAAAAGAAAACACTAAAATAAAAAGAAAAAAAAAGAATAAACTAAAAATAATAAGAAAAATAATAAATAATAAAAATAATAATAAATAAAATAAAAACGGTCGCCTTCGGAACAAAAATGAGGTTTTTTAAAATACCTCCCTGCCGAAATTTTGTCTGAAACGACGAAAATTTCCGGCCTAAAAGACGAGAGAAATGAAATAAAAACGGGTCAAAAATGGGGTATGACAGATGCCCCTATTTAAGTTTCTTCGTTACGGAGATTTAAAAGTGAAATTTTAAAATCGACGGGTCGAAGAGACTTAAATACAGAGTACACCATTTTTGACCAGTTTCAAATGCAAAACGTTATGAACGCAATGCTATGTATATAATGCTATGCATGTAATGTTGTGAATGCTCGCAATGCAAGTATGAATGCAAGACAGCGAAGATGACTCGACTGGGGATAACAAGACAAAAGGATACCCGAGTCTGTTAAAGGAAACGGGGTCCGACTCCCCTGGGGGATCACATGGTTTTGCTGGGGATAAATGTCAGCTGTTCGGGTTGACGACGAACTGCCACTGACGACAAAGGAACAAAGATAGATGCCAACTGTTCGGATTATTGCCGAACTGCCATTGACGACAAGAAGTGAGATAAATGCCAACTGTCCGGGTTATTGCCGAACTGCCATTGACGACAAGAGAAAGATAAATGCCAACTGTCCGGGTTATTGCCGAACTGCCATTGACGACAAGAAGTAAAGGTAAATGCCAACTGTCCGGGTTATTGCCGAACTGCCATTGACGACAAGAAGTAAAGGTAAATGCCAACTGTCCTGGTTATTGCCGAACTGCCATTGACGACAAGAAGTAAAGGTAAATGCCAACTGTCCGGGTTATTGCCGAACTGCCATTGACGACAAGAAGTAAAGGTAAATGCCAACTGTCCAGGTTATTGCCGAACTGCCATTGACGACAAGAAATAAAAGGTAAATGCCAACTGTCCGGGTTATTGCCGAACTGCCATTGACGACAAGAAGTAAAGGTAAATGCCAACTGTCCGGGTTATTGCCGAACTGCCATTGACGACAAGAAGTAAAGGTAAATGCCAACTGTCCGGGTTATTGCCGAACTGCCATTGACGACAAGAAGTAAAGGTAAATGCCAACTGTCCGGGTTATTGCCGAACTGCCATTGACGACAAGAAGTAAAGGTAAATGCCAACTGTCCGGGTTATTGCCGAACTGCCATTGACGACAAAAAGTAAAGGTAAATGCCAACTGTCCGGGTTATTGCCGAACTGCCATTGACGACAAGAAATAAAAGGTAAATGCCAACTGTCCGGGTTATTGCCGAACTGCCATTGACGACAAGAAGTAAAGGTAAATGCCAACTGTCCGGGTTATTGCCGAACTGCCATTGACGACAAGAAGTAAAGGTAAATGCCAACTGTCCGGGTTATTGCCGAACTGCCATTGACGACAAGAAGTAAAGGTAAATGCCAACTGTCCGGGTTATTGCCGAACTGCCATTGACGACAAGAAGTAAAGGTAAATGCCAACTGTCCGGGTTATTGCCGAACTGCCATTGACGACAAGAAGTAAAGGTAAATGCCAACTGTCCGGGTTATTGCCGAACTGCCATTGACGACAAGAAATAAAAGGTAAATGCCAACTGTCCGGGTTATTGCCGAACTGCCATTGACGACAAGAAGTAAAGGTAAATGCCAACTGTCCGGGTTATTGCCGAACTGCCATTGACGACAAGAAGTAAAGGTAAATGCCAACTGTCCGGGTTATTGCCGAACTGCCATTGACGACAAGAAGTAAAGGTAAATGCCAACTGTCCGGGTTATTGCCGAACTGCCATTGACGACAAGAAGTAAAGGTAAATGCCAACTGTCCGGGTTATTGCCGAACTGCCATTGACGACAAGAAGTAAAGGTAAATGCCAACTGTCCGGGTTATTGCCGAACTGCCATTGACGACAAGAAATAAAAGGTAAATGCCAACTGTCCGGGTTATTGCCGAACTGCCATTGACGACAAGAAGTAAAGGTAAATGCCAACTGTCCGGGTTATTGCCGAACTGCCATTGACGACAAGAAGTAAAGGTAAATGCCAACTGTCCGGGTTATTGCCGAACTGCCATTGACGACAAGAAGTAAAGGTAAATGCCAACTGTCCGGGTTATTGCCGAACTGCCATTGACGACAAGAAGTAAAGGTAAATGCCAACTGTCCGGGTTATTGCCGAACTGCCATTGACGACAAGAAGTAAAGGTAAATGCCAACTGTCCGGGTTATTGCCGAACTGCCATTGACGACAAGAAGTAAAGGTAAATGCCAACTGTCCGGGTTATTGCCGAACTGCCATTGACGACAAGAAGTAAAGGTAAATGCCAACTGTCCGGGTTATTGCCGAACTGCCATTGACGACAAGAAGTAAAGGTAAATGCCAACTGTCCGGGTTATTGCCGAACTAGCCAACTGAGAAGAAGCAAAGATAAATGTCGACTGTTCGGGTTATTGCCGAACTAGTCAACTGACAAGAAAAAGGTAAATGCCAGCTGTTCGGGTTATTGCCGAACTAGCCAACTGATGACAAGAAAAAGGCAAATGCTGGATGAAAGGTAAAAGCAGGATGAAATTTAAAAGCAGGATGAAATTTAAAAGCAGGATGAAAGTTAAAAGCTGGATGAAATTTAAAAGCAGGATGAAATTTAAATGCTGGATGAAATTTAAAAGCAGGATGAAATTTAAATGCTGGATGAAATTTAAAAGCAGGATGAAATTTAAAAGCAGAATGAAAGATAAAAGCAGGATGAAATTTAAAAGCAGGATGAAATTTAAAAGCAGGATGAAATTTAAATGCAGGATGAAATTTAAAAGCAGGATGAAAATTAAAAGCTGCATATAAGTTGTTCGCTAAAGAACTGCCACTTGGCGTAAAGATATGATAAATGAAAGATGCACAAGCTGTTTATTAAAGAACTGCCACTTGGCATAAAGAGGGTGACATCTCAGGATGAAATACTGGGGATGACACTTGGGGAAAGAGTGTTCCAAATTGTTCATGATTGATTGATATGAAAAGATATTCAAAACAAGACTCAGGGTGGTTAACGCAACCATGATGTTGTTTGTATGCATGAATGTGTATATGCATGAATGTATGAATGCATGTATGATTTATGTGACTGTATGACTATGCGAAGGATTAATTTGTGTGATAGTGTAATTGATGAATTTGATGAGACAAGATTGGATAAGATGGGGAATGGACCGACGACGCAGTACAAGCACTCGGCAATCTTCATTGGGGATGATGCCATTGGAGATATATCAAATCATTGACGGGGTAAGGCCCGCCATATGCAACAACTGATGAGGAGTAATCACTTCCTGGGGAAGACGGTTACAAATTATTCATGATTGATTGAAATGAAAAGATAATTGAAGCAAGACTCATGATAGTTAATGCAGCCATGTATGCATGATATTGTCTTTATTGTATATGCATGAATGTGTATATGCATGAATGTATGAATGCATGAATGATGATGCGACTTGTATGACTGGCATGACTGATTAACTGGTGACTGTATGAAGGATTGACTGGTAAGATTGTATGGAAGACTGACTTGTATGATTGTATGAAAAACTGACTTGATGAGACAAGATTGGACGAATAAAATGGAAAGTGACCCGACGTCGCTTCGCGAACACTCGACAATCTTCAATGGGGATGATGCCACTGGGGCATACCAAAACAATGACAGAGTAAAGCCCGACATAGGCAGCGGCTGATGGGGAATAAACACTTCCTGGGAAGAGCGTGCTAATCCAAAAACCTGGTAGAAGAACTTGTGCTTCTATGGTCATGCTTATCTTTTGTTTTTTTTTTGAATCCCTAATTTTTGCCTGGACCGCCCTTTCGGGTTTTCAATCCACCGGGAAAATATTCTTTTGTTTGCCCCTAATTTTTGCCTGGACCGCCCTTTCGGGTTTTCGATCCACCGGGACGCTCATTTTTGCCTAAACCGCCCTTTCGGGTTTTCGACTTACCGAGCTCATTTCTTTTCTTTTTTCCTTTTTATATATATATATTTCTTTTTTCTTTTTTTTTGTATTTTTTTTTTTAAGCAATTGACCATGTTCAGCCTGCAAAGTTTATCCGTTCCCAGGATAGCTGTTGACGCACCCTTCGCTTATTCATGAATTCAAAGAAAATGTGTTTGTTGTTTGTGCTTTTCAAAAAGACATGGAAAATATTTATGATTTTGAAAAATATTTTGTTTCAAGTACTACCATCAAAACTAAAAGAAATTTTTTTATAAACTGAATAAATAGGAATTCCAAATAAAAGACAATAGGCTCAAATTTATTTAAAAGAGTGGCGACCTGCCAATGGCATGGCTCCACGGATCTTACAAAGTTTGGAAAATGGTAAATATAAGGGGAAGGTACATTGAACACAATAACCGTTATTCTCCCTGACAACTTTGAATTTCACTGCTTGGATGCTTCAGATTCAGAGTCTCTTTGACATATAACGTGCCCCAAGTGAGTAGAGATCAGACCAATGCAGTTACTTTGTCTTTTGATCCTTAACTTTTGCATAGATCGCCCTTCGGGTTTTCGACCTATCAGGATGATTATTTTTCTGTTTGATGTCTCTAATTTTTGCCTGGACCGCCCTTTCGGGTTTTCGATCCACCGAGACGCTCATTTTTGCCTAAGCCGCCCTTTCGGGTTTTGGACTTACCGAACTGTTCTTTTATTTTTTAGACAAAGTATTTCTTGACTGCATCGGCGTTCACGGGACGAGGGAGCTCATCACCATCCATAGTCGTAAGAGTCAAAGCGCCACCGGAGAAAGCTCTCTTGACGACATATGGGCCTTCATAATTAGGCGTCCACTTGCCCCTGGAATCTGGTTGGAAAGCTAAAACCTTCTTGAGCACAAGATCTCCTTCTTGAAACACACGTGGACGAACATTCTTGTCAAAAACTTGGTTCATCCTCTTTTGATATAACTGCTCATGGCACAAGGCTTTCATGCATTTCTTTTCAATCAAGTTTGAACTGATCATATTTGTTTTGACATCATTCAACCCCTGGCAATTTGGCTTCCGTTAGAACTCTCAAACCGTATACCAAAGAGAAAAGGGGTTGCCCCTGTTGAGGTACGCACTGAAATAAGATATCCGTGCAAAAGCATTCTGTAACATCTCATGCACGTCCTTGTAGGTGGTTACCATCTTCTGTACTATCTTTTTGATGTATATTTTTTTTGCTTTGTTTTTTGCTTTTGATTTTGATTTTTTTCTTTTGTTTCTTTTTGTTTGATTTTTTTGCTTTTGATTTTTTGCTCTTGCTATTATTTTTTGCTTTTTTTTTTTGCAGCCTCGATGGCACCACTCATCTGGAATTTTATCAGGAATACCGTAGCAGCAGTCCCTCGGAACTCAAGTTTATCACTTCCAGTGCTTCTTCATGAGACTGAATGATGTTCTTTTCATATTCTAGTAACAGAGAGATCTTTTCGAGAATCCCTTCGTCCTCCTCCTCTTCAGCTTCGTAAACAAGGAACTCAAAGTCGGGAGAGAGCATAGGGTTACAGTGTTCAACGGGTTTATTGATGTTCAGTCTACATATGATCGATGATTGATTTTAGAAAATGAGTGAACAATGCAGATTTTTTGAAATTGATTGGAAATAAAAGTAAAAATGAAATATTTTTGGGTTTTTTGTGTTACCATTTTCCAGAAAAAGCTAAGAATAATAAAAAACATAGTCGGGAACAAAACGACTTCTTATTTGATGATGGGAATGCATGAAACAAAAGCCCTAAACAAGTTCACTTTCGTCTCGGGCGGAACGAAAGGATTTTTTTTGAAAAGACAAGACAACAAAACACATCACTTGGACCTATGAGTAGCTGAGGGAATGTCAACAACGATCCAATTGCAGTAACCTCTGCCATGTGTTACAAAATTCACTGCCACCTTCTTCACCAGGGTGAGCTTCTGAGCAATCTTGCACCAAATTAACAGATGGGGTCCCATGGCCAGGTAGTAGATTAGCTTGCACATCGGGACTCGACCCTTTGAAGGATAGGATGTTGGCCTGGATCAACTTCTGGACTTCGGCTTTCAAGGCATAACAATGCTCAACGTCATGACCCGGTGCCCCTTGATGGAAAGCACAAGAGAGATCAGGTTTATACCCCTGTGGCAACCTTTCAGGTACCTTAGGAGGTGCCCTAGTTTGAACAAGATTTTTATCAAGCAAAATGGGGAGCAACTCTGCATATGCCATGGGGATTGGATCAAAATGGGAAGTCCGCTGAACCTGATTCTGTTGTCGAGGCTGTTGTCGATACTGTTGCTGAGGCCTTTGTTGGGGCTGGAGCTGATTTCTGGATAGTCGGAGTTGGGGTTCAAAAAGAGGTGGGATGAAAACCTTCGTCTGATAGAAATGACATCCCCATGGGTAAGCTCTAGACGTGCCGGGCGATGGGGTAAGTATGGTAGAAGTTGGTAAAGCAAATAAGATTGGCTGCTCAAGAGTAGTGACAGCAGGCTGAGGAATTGACGTCTGGGCTTGGGAAGCCAACAGAGCATTCATCATGGAGGTCAACTTCTCCATCCCTTCCCGGAGATTGGCCACCTCTTCCCGGAGGTTCTGGTTTTCTCGCTCTAACAGATCCATTCTTTTCCGATTAGCCATAATGTTGTGAATGCGATTCAGTTTGTGGAGAAATCGTCGGGCCACTTTCTTTGGACGGCGGCTGATTAACCTTTTGTAATAGTGAACACAGTGTGAGACTTGATTTAGAAACTATGAATGCAACATGATGCATGCTTATGCTTATGCAAAAAGAAAAAGAACAAATTATTATCGAAGGACTTGTTAGAGCAATTGTAAACATCATAAACTGAAACACTTCACTTAAGCATTTGAAATATTACAAAGGAGTTTTTTGTTTACAAGTCAAGAAATTTTGGAAGCTAAAACCTAAGCATAAGATCCTAAGAACTTCAAACTCAGACTGCTGGAGCAGATGGATCCTCGGAATCTGAATGTGCACTAGAGATCGAATCCATAAACTTCCTCTTCCTCCTAGCATCCTGGCGGAGTAACGCGTCTTTCCGACGAAGCAAGTCATCCTTCTCGATTATCTTCTGGTTCTGGACGAAAAGCTCACGGCTCTGCTGGGCTAGCTTTCCCTTCAAGGTCTCATGCTCGAGCTCAAGTTCCTGGTATCTCCTCTTCCAAGTTTCCTTTTCTTGCTTTTCCTTGGTTAGTTGTTCATGAAACTCTTCCTTAGTGCCAAAGGGAATAGGCAAGGATAATGGTGGGATAGTAGAGGATAGGTATCTGGGTAGATGGTAGGGTAGGCCAAAACTCATGGTCCTATCAATGACCCACTGAGTATAGGATTCATGCACATAGTCAAACTTCTTCCCTAGCTGACTTCTGTTAAGTCTGCGGATAGCGCTCCAAGCTCGTGCAAATCTCTCTCTCCTGTTTGTATAGTCCTCATGATAGAGATAGAACTCACTGGTCAAGGCAAGATTGTTTGGCTTTTCTCTCACTGGGTAACCAAACTGTCGACGGGCTAGAAAAGGGTTGTAGCTAATCCCGCCACGCATACCAAGAAGAGGTACGTTGGGGTATTCACCACAACTGACAATGACTTTCCCCACGTCACAGGCTGCCTGGTACCAAACTATATCTGAGGGATGGAGGGCCATGATTCTGTGGGACCAAGGAAGATCTTCAAGGTTAGCTTTGAAGGTATGAGTTTGAGGTAGGTGGGAGATAAACCATTTGTAAAGCAGTGGTGCACAACAAAGAATGGTTCCACGGCCGGCTAGAGTACGGTCATGGATGGAGTGGTAAGTATCAGCTAGTAGGGTGGGTACAGGGTTCTTGGAGAGGAAGATTTTGATGGCATGGATATCGATGAAGTTGTCAATATTTGGGAAGAGTACAAGGCCATATATGAGGAGGGCTAGGGTGGAATGAAAGGCATAAGTGCTAGCTGCTTCAGCGAATATGGAGGCTTGTTGGTAGAGGAAGCGGGGTAGGAAGACCTTGGAGGCCTCCTTTAGAGGTAAGGTTTGCTTTGATGATGGAGGTTTCAAGATGGAGAGCGGCTGCGATTTCGGAGGGTTTAGGGATGGGCTCAAGACCGTGGAATGGTATCTTGTCTGGCACAGGTAAACCAACTAGGTAGGAGTACTCCTCAAGTGTGGGGACAAGCTGGTAATCTGGAAAGGTAAAGCAATGGTAGAGTGGGTCATAGAACTGAACCAAAGTCTCTAAGCATCCTTCCTCAACATCTACTCTCAGAATATTAAGCAACTTCCCATGATGAGCTTGAAAATTCATTGGATCACTCACTAAAGACCTTAGCTCCCTTAACCTTGACAAGTCTGGTTTCTTGAAAAGATATTTCTTAGTGCTTCTTCGTGGAATGTCCATATCTACAATGTTTACAAAAAGCTTTTTTTAAGTCCTTCGATGTTTTTTGGATGAAAAAGAAAAGAGTTTATGCATGGATGCATGTATGCATGATTATGCTAAAGAGCGGAGAAAACATAGTGAGTTTAGGTCCATAATGTTGGAGTCAAGGGTGAACACGCCATTTGGTAAGGACTATGGTTTCACATGTACTTGTATCACGGGTTCTACCAAGTTCCCAAAGTCCTCAACCCCTTCCAAATACCGTCGGGTTACGAGATTGACTCCCGATCCGATAATATTTGTAAGAAAGTCTCGTTTGAGTGTAGTATCGCGTATCAACTAATTCAAGATTACTCTTGGTTAGCCACCGCACTACGTCCTAAAAGACCGAGATGGGTTAAAGGTAACTAAAGGTCCTCAACTTCATAGGTCACTTGAAAATACCAATGCCGAACACGACTTACTCATGTCAACATAGTAATACTTCCAAGATTCCTCCGTTGAGTGGGGTTATCACATGTGCCACATCCGAAATTTACCCTCGGAAAGACACTATGATTATACCACCGTCCTATCTTATGTTTCCCTCAAGTCCGGGTGTAGGACTTATCTCACCACTCACGTAAAAAGATAAACACTTAAGCACATATTTACAAATACAAGTAATAATAAAGCATAAAGATAAAGAAAAACGAGATAGGTTTAACCCACTTAGGATTTTGTTCCCCAGTGAAGTCGCCATTTTTCTGTCGCGGTGATTTTTGGATATCAAGCTATTAATTAGCGTTGACTCGCAATTTTTAGGATTCACCACCGATCTTTTATTTTTCCGAGGAAAAGGGAGAAAGTTCGAAAAAACCCTATTTTTAGAGAGATCAAGGTCCGGGGGTTGGTTACGCGAAGGGAAGGTATTAGCACCCTAAACGTCTATAGTACTCTATAGAAACCTCTTGCTTATTTTTATCTTTATGCTAAATTAATTACTTGTTTGTAAATAAATGCCTAAGTGTGAAAAGATTTAAAGTGAGGAAAGTTAAAAGAAGGAAAAGGTTTTTGTTATTTTTATTGATTTGGAAAGACAAAGTCTTTTGCCTACGTACCCGAGCGGGATCAAAATCTCGTAGTTCGGGGTAAAAAGCTGAGTGATTGGTTTTGGTTGATTTTAAAGTTTGAAAAAAAAAGTTTTTGAGAAGGATAAGAAACCGAGAGGCATAGAAGGATGAAAGAAATGAGTTTGATTGATTTTAAATTAAAAAGGTTTTGATTGATTAAAGATTGATTGAAATTTGATTAAGAAAGAAAAGATAAAAGATTAATTCTTTTGAAAATTTGATTGTAAAATGTTTTTGGGTTTTGACTTTTTTGACTTTTTATGAAAATTTTGATTAAGGCCCTAGGGTCCTGAGACTAAGTTATGCTGAGATATCTAAACGCACCGGATCCCTCGAAATGACGTTGGATCAAGTGAGGGTCCTTTTCCTCGGATACGGTCCAAAATTACGATATCGTCCTCGACATAAAGCATAAGAAAAATAAATGTGGTGTCGGTGCATATTCTCATTTATATTTTTATTTACATTGGACCTAGATACATTCTAATGGCAAGAAAATAAATGACAATAAAAATAAAATTGCAATTGCATTAAAGTAAAGTAAATATGCTAAAAAGAAATAAAAAATGCATGAAATGCAAAACAATAAATAAATATGGTGCTTAAAGTAAATAAAAAAATAAAAATGCAAGGCATAAAATAAATATGGTGCTGAAAATAAAATAAAAATGCAAGACATAAAAATAAACATGATGCTAAAAATGCAAGACAATAAAATAAATATGATGCATAAAATAAAAATGCAAGGCAAAAAATAAATATGGAGCTGGAAAATAAAATGCAAAACTGAAAAATAAATATGGTGCTGGAAAATAAATAATGAAAATAAAAAAAAGATGCAAGGCATAAAATTAAACATGATGCATAAAATAAAAGAAAATAAAAATGCAAAGCAAAAAAAAAAATAAATATGATACAATAAAATAAAAATAAAAAAAAATGCATGGGTACTGGAAATTAAAAGCAATAAATAAAGTGCATAAAAATAAAAGAAATAAAAAAAGTGCAAGAAATAAGAAATAAATAAAAAAAGAATAGAGAGGAAGAAAGGGGGTGCAGAAGTAATAGGGGGAGTGCAGAAAGTAAAAGAGTAGAAATCAGAAAAAGAAAAGGAAGAAGGAGAATGGGCCGAAGGAGGGAGTCCAAAGAGCTGAGTCCAGGGAGAACCGGTCTGGTTCGGTCCGAAAGAACCAGACCGGTTCAGCAGTCTATATAAGTCCAAATCTGGTTTTTTAATTCATTTTAACCTTCTCTTTCTCTTTCTTCATTCATCTCTCTCTCTTAAGTTCTCTCTTTCTGACGGCCAAAGCATCCTCCGGCGCGGCCAGCCGCGGCGGCCGGAGTAGCTCAGGCCTCCCTTTCTTAAACAAACAGCACCGCTCGAACTCCCTTCACTCCCTCATCATGAATCCGGCGTTAGTTTTCAGAAATCTCACCACAAAAACTCTAGATCTAAAACTCAAAAAAAGAAACGGCAACCTACCCTTTTCCTTCGTATCTGGCTGGATCAAGTTCGTTTTGGTTCGGCGATGATTCTGTTTCAGTAAGGCTCTTGATTTGCGGTTTGGTATGGTTGATTTGGGTGCGGTTTGGGTTCGGATTCGAACTAGTAACGATTTTTTATGCTATATTTTGGTTCCGATTTGAACGCTGTAGCTGGATTTATGGTTGTTGGTTTGGTTTGAGTTCTGTTTCGTGGCTTTTTGATTTTTCGGATTTGGGGTTCGGATTTGTGATGTTGGTGATTTACTGTGATTCGGTTATGTGAATTTGGGTTGATTGGATTCTGTTTGTGTTGTGATTTTCGGTTTTGAAAAGGAAAAGAAAAGAGGAGAAAATTTTTAGTTTTTTTTTTTGGCCGGAAAATGGATTTTGTGGGTGGTAGACGGTGGTTGTGTGGTGGAGGAAGTGGTGGTGGGTCTGACTGGTACTGTGTACTGTATTGTGACTGGGTGTCCTCCTCGTGAACAGTGCATTGATGCTATTTATAGTAAAATAATGGGCAAAAACGAAAATGACAAAACTGCCCCTCTGGGCCTTGGACTGAAAAATGGACCAAAATGACTAAATTAAAACTGACAGTAAAATTAAAATATTATGAATAATAAAAAACGAAAATAAAGAAAATAGAAAAAGAAAACACTAAAATAAAAAGAAAAAAAAAAGAATAAACTAAAAATAATAAGAAAAATAATAAATAATAAAAATAATAATAAATAAAATAAAAACGGTCGCCTTCGGAACAAAAATGAGGTATTTTAAAATACCTCCCTGCCGAAATTTTGTCTGAAACGACGAAAATTTCCGGCCTAAAAGACGAGAGAAATGAAATAAAAACGGGTCAAAAATGGGGTATGACAAGACTCACTATTACTTTAAGGTGATCACTTCTAATTATGCCTAAACACACTCCCTCATTTAGGTGTATAGTTTAGGATCCTTACACTTACTTTTCACGCAAACGACTTTCTTAAACTCACTATTGTTCTCGAAGATGTTTTAGAATCCACTGAAAGGATTGTGCTGAAATTTCATGAAATACGTAGCATGGCCTATGTACAGTATTTTGATCATAACTCAAGTTATAGAGGTCCAAATGGAGTCAAACCAAATGTAGGCAAATGAAAGCTAACATCCATATCTACAACTTTTATGACGACACCTAAACCCAATTCGGAACAGATGGGGGTGAAAAGGTTGGTTTTCCTAAGCTTAGGAAGGGTGCAC
The DNA here is from genome assembly GCA_018208015.1 of Medicago ruthenica. NCBI lineage: Eukaryota > Viridiplantae > Streptophyta > Magnoliopsida > Fabales > Fabaceae > Medicago > Medicago ruthenica. Next base: position 22,035,903 of record CM031374.1, on the reverse strand, counting down.
GGTCGTGCCTCTTGGGGGCACGGTCGTGCGCCCCCTAAAAACAAATAAACTGGAAATATAGGCAGCAACATCACACACGGTCGTGCACCCCTATGGTACGACTGTGCGTTCCCCACTGACAGCAAAAATCACAATTTTGCTGCGATTTCGCCTTGGGGAACCTTCCCCGTCTCCGTTTTTGATCTAAAACTCGACAATTTCGTCCCCAATTATCATCCTATGAATACCCTATCGTTCAAACACTAATTCCTCATTAACCTATCAGATTATCTACTCTTTTTAAGGCCAATTTCTCAATTTAAAAACCCTACACTAATTTCCTTCAATTCTAATCTTTCAACATCATCATTACCTTCGTTCATCATCATTTTCTCATCAAATTTTACAACATAACATCAACATCATCTTAAGAATTAAACAACCCCCGTCATAAAATAAGATACCATAAAGTGAAATGATTCTCCCCCTTACCTTGAATCTCCGAAATCACAGCTTTTGACTCTCTTCTCTGCAGCTAGAGTTTTCTCCTTCTCCTCTCTTTTCTTCTGTTTCTACGTTCAACAAAAGTGAAGATTGTTGTGAGAAGATGAAGAAGGATATTGTTCACAAGACAAACATTGTTATTTTTATTAATATTTTTTTTAATTCTATTTAGTGAATTGTATTTTTTTATTTTTTAATTAAAAAGTTACACACACGACGTCTTACTCAACTACTCCGGGGTCATACATTTGTTGAAATAGTCAAAATCAATAAAAAAAATTGAGTAATATTATAGTATAAAAAAATGTTTATTTGTTAAAAGGTCAAAATTGTAAGTTTCAAAAGTTTGAAAGAAAAAAAAATAGTAATAATGGAGTGTGATCTATAGAGGACAGTGGATTGACATATGTGGCGTCTGGTAATAAACAATCTTTGAAGAGTCAAGACAGACATAGATCAACTCCCTTTCCTCTCAACTCCCATCTCTCTCCATGGCCATGTCTTCTGCATCATCATTCTCCACCATCCACCCTCGTTCTTTCTCTCTCCACACCCAAAACCAACTCTCTTCTTCAACCTCTCTCCCACTCCCATCTCTCTCCATCATCTCCCGCCGTCGTCCACATTCTCATTCCAACAACCTCTTCACTCCCCGTACTCCCATAACCGCCATTTATGCATCCACTAACGGCGGTGGCGGAAGCGGAGGAGAAGGTGGCAGCGGAAGCGGTGGAGGAGGTGATGGTGAATCAGAGGATAGGGATCGGAACAGAGAAGAAGCGTTGCTGGTACTTACGGAGGTAGGTAAGTCATTGGAGAGTTTGCCAGCGGATTTAGCCGAAGCGGTTAAAGCGGGACGAGTTCCTGGTTCGATTGTGAAGAGATTCTTTGAGCTGCAAAAATCTACTGTGTTTCGATGGTTGCTTAATTTTGGAGGGTTTAGGGAAAGATTGCTTGCTGATGATTTGTTTCTTGCTAAGGTTGCTATGGAATGCGGTGTTGGCATCTTTACAAAGGTTAGTTTTTTCATTTCATATTAATTTTGATTTTGTTTCTTTGTACCAATATGGTGCTACATGATTGATATACATTTGTGATTTATTAATCATATATGAAAAAAAAAAGTTTACTCGGATAAATTAGTCTTCCTAATATAGATACCTTGGTAAAAGGGTAGTCTAATTTACTAAATAATTGAAGAGTTGAAAAGTATTAAAATTACACATGAATGGAAGACAAGGCAAGCAGACAACAAGCTGCATCAATAACTCGTTGTTGGGCACAAAATTTGTCTGACTTTGTTAGACACTTATTTTTTTTTTGACAAAACTTTGTTAGACACTCTTAAATAGATTATTCATTTTTCAAAAAGTTCATTGACTTTAGTCTCTCAAATTTCACTCATATTAGTGATTTTGAGAGTCAGGGACCAAGTTCGATAGTATTGTTAAAGATTAAATTGATAGTAAGTGGTTAAATATAAAGACCAATTTGATAATAAATGGTTAAATATATGGACCAATTTGACAGGTTAAAAGAGTCGGGAATCTGCTTGAAATATTTATAATCTCATAAACTTATTTGAGAGCGCCCTACAAATCTAGGGACTAATTTGGTCGTTCAGTGACTTCACTCCTAGATCAATTATATGTTTGCAATTAGACTTGTATTGCCAATGGCTCATACGCCCATCTCCATCTACTCGTGACAGACATGCCTAATTTTGACAGCAGAAAGGAGGACTCGTGTTATGAATTGTCTTAAATATAGTACTTGCCAATGAGATAAATACTAATGAAGATATCACTACATTGATAGCTTTGCCGTCATGTATTAAATGTTGATTAATATTATGTATACTTTTTAATAAAACTATTGAGTATACTAATTTTTATAATTCAATGAGCTTCTTTGATTTAAGTTACCTAATTAGTGTAGTTCTTAGGTAAACTGAAATATGGTAAATAAATGTATTAAGAGAAAAAGGTAATTGGTACTTCATTAGTTCTTTGTTTTTACAATAAATGTGTTAGTTATTCTTTATTTAGTTTCCCATAGGTTACCTTAGTTGGAGTGAATCTTATTTGAGGCGTGTCAAGCACTAAATGTGAGTCTAGCCCGTTTTGCTAGACCCAATCCCATTGGTATTGTTATTCTAAAATGACAAATAATAATGACTTAGTCTCATAAGTACAACTGAGTTGCTAGCTTCATGGACATTTGATAAGCTGGGGCATGGGTTTGTACTTGCAATTCCATGTTCTCAGCACTTGGTGTGTGTGACATTCTTGAAAGAGTAACATCACAAAAGTGGTTTGTTAAGATTACCCTTGTGATTAATAAATTTTTTATTCTTTATGATGAGATAGCCCTTGTAGATAGTGGTGCTGATCTCAATTGTATCCAAGAAGGGATTATTCCGACTAAATATTTTGAGAAAACTACTCAATCCCTTACCCAAGCCGGAGGTGATAAACTCCGAGTTAATTATAAATTAACTAATACTTATATTTGTAACCAAAATATTTGTTTACCAACACATTTCATTTTAGTTAAAGGATTAACTCATAGAATTATATTGGGAACTCCTTTTTTGCATAATATAATGCCTATAATTAATATTGATCAGAAGGGTATTACTACCTATATTAATGATCAAAAAATTACTTTTGAATTTATTACTGATCCTCAAACTAAAATGTTAAATGAAGTTAAAAATATGCTTTTAAATAAAGAAAAACAATTATGTTTTCTTAAAGAAGAAGTAAATTAGTACTGACTAATGTTGTAGTTCCAGGAAAGCTCATTTGCTTCGCCTTAGGATTTAAGGTGTTAAGAACTTTATAATAAATTCTGTAACACACAACCATAACTTCACTACCTGGTTTAAAATCATAACCATGAGTGTGAACCTGTAATTGCATAGCATCATATAAGTGTTGATCTGTCATAGACAGACTTAGATTAGGTTTGACATCAAAATAAACCGGTCCATGACAAAGACTAGTTTCTGCCACTGCGGCTAGAGATGCTTTAAAATCTTTGCATCTACCATCTCTAACATAGACCATAATGCTAGAATTTAGATCAAGTAAAGTTAATGGTCTAAATGCTACTTGAATTAATCCAATATGGATAAAATTATACCCTTTATAAGGTCTTAAATCCTTTTTGTTTAATAAAGGAATAAACTGACTATTATCAAAAATTCGAACAGTTTGTTCAATAGTTTTAATAGCAAATCGAGAGGCTAGATCAAACATGCCATAATTATAAATTTGTTTCGGAGAAACAGAAGGAATAGTCCATTTATTAATTTTTTCCAAACTTTTTGGATAATCAACAAGTTCTTGGTTTTTAACCAATTTATCTTGTTTATCATTTTCAGAATTATTATCATTCATAATGATAAATAAATACAACAAGTGTTATGGTTAGTTGTTCTTCAAAGTAAAATTAAGTATGTATGAATTATTTATAGATCTATTGTTGATAAAACCAAACAGTATCAAGTTTTGTCATCTTTGCAAATACCGAAGTATTTAACAAATCAACCCGAACTCAATCAAGGGGATTTAAGGATTTCTCCTAAATCAAAGATGTCCAAATGTGATCTTAGCCAAAAATTTCAAGCTCAAAAATTGCCTATAAACTCCCTACCACCGGGAAAAGAAACGGCCAAGAGCGAAATACACCAAGATCAACCATGGAGTTTTGAAAACCCAAAACTTATTTTGTTTGATTAAAGCAATAATAAATCCATAAGTAAAACTTACTTACATGATTTTACTTATCAGTTCAACGAACCATAACAACAAATTAGTTGCACATAAATGTTATACCTGAATCGTCAAAAGGCGATGATACCAAACATGTATGAGAATGAACAAACGTGTATGAGAATGCAGCGGATATTGTAAGAGAATGCTTAATCAAAGTTGTTAAAAGATTGTAGAAAGATTTTATTAATGGAAGAAAGATTACAAAAGCGTGCCCTTAATGGAGCAACTAAGGACCCTTATATAGGGGAAAAGATTTGCTATTCAAGCCGGTAAAAGGAAAATAAAAACAGACAGTAGCCGGTTTAGTAAAATTATTGATGCTGGGTACACAATGGGCCCCATCGACACAACAATAATGAACAACCTGTCAAACAACTTTTTACAAAATAAAGAAAAGTAAAATGTCGATAACGACTTAAAGAAGATGCCCGACATCTGGCACTATGCTAAACATAATTGATAAGCATAATTGGAGGGAATAGTCACTGAACATTATTGCTGAGTACTATTGCTGGATTCTTTGAGAGTTATTGTTGGATTTCTTTTCCTTTATCCTTATTTGGAACTATAGATTCAATAAGAGCATCCCAGAAATCTTCTGGTGTAGGGTCTTCTACCATTTGAGATTCATCAGCAAGGATATCCATGGTTCCTTGAGAAGAAGTTGACATAGTATCTTCTTTTTTTGAAGGAAAGGTATTCAGGAATTGAGACTTCATATAGTCTAGAGTTCTTTCCATGATTTTATCCTCAGATTCTTTCAGATATTTCTTTTGGAAGTAATCTCTCATATGAGCCAAAGGAGAGGGTTGAGAATCCTGTTTATTAAGAAGTTCTTTTAAACTGGTTAAATCTTTTTCTAGAGAAATAAATTGATTTCCTAGACAATTAAGAAAAGCATTAGTATAATTTTGAGCTTTTATTATAGAATTTAATTCTTGGATAGTAATTTGATTAGCTCCAATTTTTTGACAAAGGAGGGAATTATAAGCACTAGCTCCAATGGTTTTTTCCAAACTTATTTCTTGCTCAGGAGGAAAGGGTGATTCTATAATATCACCACCTGGAGAGATAGTCCAATTCTTAGACTTTGAAACCAAAATTTCATTTTTAGTTTTACTCATAAAGTAGTTATAGAACCATTTTACAAAAGGAATATAATCCTGTCTTTCACTCAGATCTTTATAAAATTCTTCTTTGAACATAGTTCTTTGCCAAGGTTCAAATTTTTTGAAATACCATTGTCTAAATTCATTATATCTAGGCATCATAAACTCATCACTGATGAGCTTTCTAAAATCACTACCAGGTGTGAAATCCATAAAAAGATTTAGTTTAGATGAAAACTCATCTCAGATTGTGTAGGAGATTTCCTATTTTGATTATAGATTCCTTGAGGAATATTATTATCACTTATAACAATATTTTCAACGGTTTCAAAGTCTTCTTTAATTTGAGAAGTTGAAGCCCTAGAAGAATTACTAGGATCATTAACCAAATATCTAGAAGACGTAGAAGATAAACTTCTAGATATATGAAAGGATCTAGTTGAAGCAAATTTTACTTCTATATCTCCTTCAACAGTTTGAACAATTTGATCAATATTCTTATTAAGAATAGGCTCAGGATCCATTTCCTGTTGTAAACTCCATGACTCAGGGAAATTTATTTCATCCCATTTTATAAGTCTATTGGTAGCAACATTAGACGTAAGTAAATTAGTACTGACTAATGTTGTAGTTCCCGGAAAGCTCATTTGCTTCGCCTTAGGATTTAAGGTGTTAAGAACTTTATAATAATTCTGTAACACACAGCCATAACTTCACTACCTGGTTTAAAATTATAACCATGAGTGTGAACCTGTAATTGCATAGCATCAGTATAAGTGCTGATCTGTTGACCAATGTTCTTAATGCGTCACTTATGGATCACAACACATAGATAATCAAAACTAATTATCTAACCACATTTTGTCAGAAAAAAAAAACTATTTAATCACATCTAATGATGTTAGTATGTTCATTGAATTTTATTGATTTTTTATGAAAAATAAAATATAGTTATTGAACTACTTTTGACTGTATTTATTATAATTGTTCTTACTTATTACTTGTCTTGAATTGAGTCATGTGTTTTTGGCAATATAAAGTTATGGCAAGCCTCAAGGTTTAGCGAGTGCTAACAGAGATGCTTACAAATCACCCACCCAAGAGGTCTTCACCCTAGAAGCGGGAGTTGAACCCACATCCTTGTGGGGTTATGAGCCAACTCCTTACCTAATAAGCCAACCTTAAATAGGAAAAGTTAGTAAAAATTTGCATATGAAGTAGATCAAACTAAGTTTTTCTTATTCTTCTTATATTTAAGTCAATAATAAAAATATACTTGTCAAACTAAACAAATAAATATAACATTTCATATATTCCCACAAAAAAAAAGTCATATATTACATCTTGTAAAAATATATTTTAATATAGGTATTGTCGGGCCTTTTAAATCCAGCCTGATGAATGATGATAGTAATATATGATTATTTACTTAGGGGCAAATTTTGTCTTTTAACCAACATTACATTAGTCCCATTCCCAATGCAATTGAATTTGGATCCCTTAATTAAGGTATCGGGCTCGAACCTTGTGGATGGATAAAACGTGGTTGAGAATTGGGAAGAGAGACTCTACTAAAGGTGGCCATCCAGATTCTTCAGCAGAGATTAGTCTTTACAAATTTTATTTTTATATCAGGTTGGATTATTGAAAATATATATTGGAACTTTTGTTTTATGATAGGAACTTTTGTTTTAAACTATAGTATAATATATTATTGGATCTTGAACGGGAAACAAAGGATGGTAAAGAGAAAAATTAAACAAATATCTTTTGGTAACAATGAAGTTGTTCATGGTTACAGGAAAGTTTGAACACATGCAAAAAGAGCCAGTTTAGATAGAAACTCTGAAGTACTTTTGGAAAAAGAAATATTAGAAAAAGAAAAAAATTGAATTTTTTAACCAACAACTCCATTCCATCATAGGCATATTTAAATTATAAGGACAGCTTATTTTGATAGAAAAGCTCCATTCAGCTACAAGCTAATCCAAACTGGCTTTAACAACTGAAGTCTTTGATGCAATACATTATATTTTGGACCAAACCTGACGCATCTAGAAAATCGTAGTTTTTTCCTTGTAAATCTTTAGAATTTTCTTGGTCATCCATTTGTAATGAATGTTCCGTTTACATTTCAGACTGCTGCGGAGTTGGAGAAGCGAAAAGAAAACTTTACTAAAGAGCTTGATTTTGTTTGTGCTGATGTGGTATGCTATATATTTTTGTTTATATATTGTTTGAGTCTCATTGCAAGTCCGTTCCAAATTATCTTTTATAATAATCACGTTTTTTATTATTTAATTTAATTATTAATAGGTAATGGCCATTGTAGCAGATTTTATGCTAGTGTGGCTTCCTGCTCCGACGGTTTCTCTTCGACCACCACCTTCCGTCAGTGCTGGACTTATTGCTAAATTCTTCTTTGGCTGCCCTGAAAATGCTTTTCAGGTTAACTGAACTCTAAATCTGCTTTTGTTTATTTTACTTTTTCATGCTTGGATAGATATTGGCATTGTGTTTTTGTGTGATTGTGTTTAACTTTGTCAACACTTAACAGGTGGCTTTGGCTGGAACGTCATATTCACTTATACAGAGAATAGGTGCTATTGTGGTATGTATTGCATATAAGAAATTCAGTAATTATATCATATATTTGAATTTGAATGTTTTAAGTCATAATCATCTCTTCTGCAGCGGAACGGAGCTAAGCTATTTGCAGTTGGGACTGGTGCATCACTGGTATTTAACATTTTAACATATACACTAGCTTTTAATTTCTTAGTGAACTAAATCCAGACCCTTACCAATGCCATTATGTTGTTTTTGTCTGCTCTTGTTATGAACTTCAAAACAAAAGAATTGGTGTTGTTTTTATACGTGACACTTTTACATCAATTAACCTTTGAATCGATGTAAAATCATTGTATAGATTTTAAAAAATGTCACTGCGTTGCTTTCTATATCAGTTGCAAATTGCAATATAACATGTAAAATGTCACTGGTGTTGTTTTTATACGTGCCACACTTTTGTAAAAATATCAGCTAATTAGTTATTAGCTTCAACAAAGCTTAATTCAATATCCTTATTAGTGTCAACAAAGCAGTTTTCACGGTAACTGAAGATAGGAACATTGTCACTACTTACTTTCAAAATTAGCTAGCTGCCTCTTTCTACTTCCCTGTGAGTGCTGGAATCCAATTGATTGGAGAACATATTTGGTATGATCGTGTTTTTAAGGATAATCTTCCTTTGAGGTCAAGTGATGCTTGTTCCCCTAAAATGCAGGCTTATGATTAACTCAGTGTCTTGGAGATCTATCTTGCCATGTAATAATTGGTTTATAATTGTAGACTTGTAGTATATGCATCAATGGGGTGACTGCATGACTTGCCTTTTTCAGATTGGTACTGGTGTAACAAACGCATTGATTAATGCGCGTAAGGTTGTTGATAAATCTTTTGCTGACGAGGCTGAAGAAGTACCGGTATTATCAACGAGTGTTGCCTATGGGGTTTACATGGCAGTATCTAGCAACTTAAGGTAATTTTACCATGCGATTTACTATAAAAAAAACTTCAAAATTAATTTGGTTTTGCAACCTCAATAATGCATAGTAACTATAAAAAAGCTTCAAAATTAACTTTTTTGTAATTAAATTGTCTATGATCTCTACCAGGTATCAAATTCTAGCTGGAATTATCGAACAGCGGATTTTAGATCCTTTGCTGCACCAGAACAAGCTCATGTTAAGTGCAATCTGTTTTGCTGTTAGAACTGGAAACACTTTCTTGGGCTCGCTATTGTAAGATTATCGATTTAACCTATATGTCTATATAATTTACTATATTTGCTTCATCTTCTATCCTCATTATTTGTTACACGAATCTTACCATGAATAGGTGGGTGGATTATGCTCGCTGGGTTGGAGTCCAGAAGATAAGGGATTAAGGTTTTTCAATTGCAAGATATTGTATCATGAAATCAATCGGGTCGAATGTTGTGTGTTGATTCATGATTGAAATTCCATAATGTTGGTGTGTTGTATTTTTTAATGCTCTTGAGAGCGTAATTAATTGTAAAATCAAGCTCCAAGAGTCTTCAATTGTCACCATACACAGTGGCCAGGGAAGGTTAAAGATCCATCAACATACCTATAACAGGAATCTGCAGTATGAGATAAGGACAGTTGCATTTTTTATTTTTTTTGGATGATTGTGGGAAACCCCATCATTTGATTATCAAGCAATATGAAAAAGAAAATGTTGATTTACTTTAATCGGTCAATGAATTAAGTATGTGTTTGGTTATACGTTTATTTGGCGCTGCCTCACAAGAGAGATTTGTCGTGGAAAAAAGAAGCTACAAATTGTAGCTTCTTTGCAAACACACATTTACTTCATTTCCATTGCCAACACAAACACTCGCTAAGTCACTAAGATTAGTCTAGTGGTGAGGGATTCGAAAAGTATGCATGAGCTAACAAAAAATAAAATACTAGATGAATTTATTCAGGCTTATAAAACCTCCCTCATTCGATTTCTAGATGCTTTTCTTTTGATCACGGCAATGAATTTGTACTGGCACGATTCGGATTTTATAATCCGAAAACTAGCAAAGTGATTCCGATTATATAATCTGAAAACCACCGGTACAAAAACTGGTTGCATTTTATGACCATGTGAAATTATGGCACTCGCTAGACGAATGTCTTACCTGATGTTCTGGATAACAGGTTTGACAATAATGATGTCCTAGACAACAGGTACGACACTAAAGCACAAACAACAATTAAAGTAAAGTGCAAGAAAGAAAGAACACATGAGATTTGGTAACCCAGTTCAGTGCAACGTCACCTACATCCAGAGGCATCCATGCCAAGAAAGGAAATTCACTCTTATAGTATTGGTTCGTAGTGTTATGCAAACAGCCTTTGTTCACTGTCTTGACACCTAATCGCTACCAGTGAATTTCTACTTAAGACTCACCCTAGATATGAGATCCCATCTCACTTTCTTCACTCAATCACAACCCATGTGATTGTTCAATCACGATTACAATCAAAGTAGGAGAAACACTCCAATAAACAAAACCAACTCTTGCAAGATGCACTAGAGCGGTTAACAAATGACAAAATTACAACTCAACTAAACAAACCAGATTAGTGCATCAAGGTGATACAAAGAGATGTATACAAATAACAACGACACGAAACCCTAAGACTCATTTATGAAAATGACGACCTCGATCAGTCTTCACAAGGTTCGAGTCTTCCTATATATAGCCAGAGTAAGCATGGGCTTTTCTTCAATTGGGCTAAACAAATCAGTAGACCAAAACGTATATTCGGTCTTCACAATCTTCTAGGAGCAATTATATTATTTTCTAAAATGTTTAGGACATTAACTTCAAAAACACGACATAGCAAAAACGACATGAGCAGCTTCTAGAAACATACGCCTCTTGGACCACAAGTTACGTGAATGAAATCTTCAAGGATTTCACGCAAAAATATAATCTTCCAAGAATGCGAAATAAAGTACTTCACCTTAAGCTAAGATGTCGTACTTACATGTTTAGGACATCTGGTACAACATCTTGTTAGAACTTCTTGTTTTAATAAAATGCAGCCAACACAATATAAAAACCCATCAAGCTCTCCCATTTGGCAAATTTTGGCTAAAACAATCTTTGACCAGAAAACCAATGTATGCAGGAGGGATACAAAAACAAACTTCCTTCAAAATCATCTTTTAAAACTTCATGAAGGAATAAACACATCTTCAACGCCACTTCATAGAATATTCTTCAAAAGAAATAACACACAAACAAAAATACTTCACCATGTCATCAGAGACACTCAACAGCGGAAATAGAGGCACACCCAGAAAAATGACCTCCACAGAAAACTTCAAATGAACAGGAGAAATAAACTCCACAAACAAAATAAATGAGCTTGGTCAAATACATAGGATCTAAAATCACCATGTTTCATAGTCAAAATAAATGAACAGCAAATGAATCACCATGTTTCATAGCTTGGTCAAATACATAGGATCTAAAATCAACCTTTGATTTGGTCCCAACAGAATAAATGAGCTTTGCCAGACCTGTAGTGATGCTAGAGGTATGATTGGTGGGTGCCCAGTTAGAAGCACCAATCATGTTCAACATAACATATTTCAGACTTAATTTCCCATAAGAAAGCTTACCCTTCTTTGGCTATTGCTTCATTTGCCCTAACTGTAATTTCTTTTGTTACCTTATCAATAGGGACCGTTTTCTTCAACAACAACTTCTTCACTCCTTCCCAGATAGCTATTAATCACAGCAGGTGAGAATTCAACACACTTACCTCTGATAAACACCTTCCTAAATTCTTTGCTAGTTTCTTCCTTGCAATCACCAGAAATATTTACCTCAAATTCTTTGACCAGCTTGTCATAGCAAGAGCCTATTTCACACACAATTTTCATCATTCCAGCTTCTTCCATTAGCTCCACAACTTCTTTGCACCAAGGGCTTCCTTGCTCAACTCTCTTTCCAGAGCAATTCTCCTTTGACACACAAACTTCTACTTCTGTACACTCTCCTCAGAATGGAAGGACACATTATCAAGAGGAGCAGCATGGACATTGACATGTATCTTCTTACCTCCAGTTCTTTTCCTCCCAGGGGACACAATGTCTTGGACATCACCCTCGACATCATAATCTGAATCACTAGCAGAAATTTCCTTTCTTTTCCGAGACTTCTTCTTGGTAGCAGGAACTATAAGACCTCAATCCCCGAGAACATTTAAAAAGCGATAAAGCACACATTATCGTACATCAAAGTCTCACTACTCAACATACATCTCATATAAATAACCAATATAAAAATTTCATCGAATATATTCATAGCACAGCGGAAATAAAATCATAACGTCAAATGTCATGTCTCGGATCATAACTTAATATCTCAACATAATAATAATAATAATAATAATAATAATAATAATAATAATAATAATAATAATAACAACAACATCAATTAGATCATAAAGACCTCACAACATCAAAACAACAAAAGTAAGAAAATCCCCAAGTCCTAGATCAGAGCTCCTAAATCTAGATTCCTCGAGAAAGCAATAAACATGAGTAGGCATCAAGCCGTCCTCATCAACTCACAAGCAAGAGCTACTCCTCAACCTGCACGTCTACGTCACAAGGATGAGGCGACAAAAAGTCAATGGAGGGTAAGATATACGTTCAACATAGAGGATTAATAAATGCATGTAAGTTCAGGTAAAATACAAAACAATCATCATCAAATGAATCATATAACAATAAAGTCTGGTTTAACTTACAAAACATATATTCACATTCAATCTTAAGCTTGGTTACCCTCATACATCAATTCAAGATCCTCAAGCATACATACATATACTCATCAACAATCAATCGTTAATTAGGTCATCAAATAAATAATCACTCAAGCAACATAAGTCATTCACTTTACGTCAACATCGTCAAGTATACAATTACCACATTAATGCACATGTTCACACCAAAACATTGTCATATAAGACTCGTCATGTTCATGCAATGCCCCTAAAGACTCTAAATGCATGTGATACCGGGTTGGATATCAGAGTTGTTTTATCCGAGGGATCCCATCGTCACTTTCATCGTCACTTGACTTGACTCATGAATGAATGCATGTACATATATGATGAGTCGACAACACATACATACATATGACTCAACACCAACATTATCAACATTATGATATATTCTTTCATATGAACATTGTCACTTCATCATCACTTGCAATATATCATATATCATATATTCATATATTCATCGTCATTTATCATATACATCGTCACTTAGCACACAACATCGTCACATTTCACATAACATCGTCACTTATCACAAACATGTTATTACATCATAACATCACACCTTGATTTAAACTTCATGCACATAAGTTGAAATATGCATCCAATCAATCAAGGTTACTCTAACCTATTAACTAATCATCATTCTTAATCATTCAACGTCATTCATAACTCATGTTAAGACAATTCTTAAGTCCGTCTCTTGACCAATTAACTCCTAAACTTCCTTATACTTAAGTCCAAGTTAATCCATCAATTAAATCATCATTAAGCATCTATTAATCAAGTTTAAGGGTTTGGAAACCATTCAAGTGCATTGGATACCTTAAAAAGTCAAAAAAATAGGAGTTTTCCCACCCAGCAGGGGCGCACGGTCGTGCGTCCCAATGTCGAACAAACCGTACAGTCTGTGCCACAGGGGCGCACGGTCGTGCGGTCCTAACAGGACAACAAAATTCCGATTTTCGTGTTTTTTCAGAAAACACCGTTTTTAACATCATTTTTTGATCTAATTCACTCGAAAATCATTTCAAAACCTTAAACCATTTTATTCAAGTTAATTACACCTCAAGTTAGCTTAGACAACTTATCCATAATCACTTATTTCCAATTTAACCAACTTAATTCACAGTTCGTCTCAAAAACCCATTTCTTTCCAAAACAACTTAATTAACGAAACAGGACTTAACAACAACAATTCCAACTTTCCTTTCAGCTTAACATATTCAAAATCACTTAATTCAACTAGCAAGAATCAATTTAAATTATTTCATCAACAAATTATTCCTTTTCACCAATTTAATCAAAATGCTCATAAACAACAACGACAACAATTTCAATATGACCCAAACATCGTAATCACCTGAATTCACAAACTAAGCACATACCCATGTTCAAACTCAACTTAATTAAGCATAATCATCATCAATCATCATGTTCTTCATCAAATTCATTAAAATTCACAAAGTTGCCAACTTAACAGAATCAAACATGACTTTTGGTAAAACAACAATATGAATTCATCAATTTATCACATGCTTAATTTAATCATAAAAAAGGAACACAAATTTAACAAACATAATCATAAGTTCATGAATTTAAGCATAAGCTAAAAAGCACCCAACTACCCAATTGCTTATTAACAACCCATATGATGAAAATAATATTCCCCCTACCTTAATTCTCTTCAAAATTAGCTTCCTAGCTTCAATTCTCCCTTTTCCCATAGTGCCCTTGAGTTCCTCTTCTCTTCCTCTCCAAAGTTTCTTCCTTTCCTCTATTCTATCTCTAGCCGCCTTTGTGATTTTTGTGAAATGAGCTAAACCTAGTTTCACTAACACATACACTACTCTTTAAATACTAATGGGCTAGAGTTACTCACTCTAATGAGCTTAGTCACATTTCATCACATAATTATTTCTCTACACCTTAATCACACAAAATCCACTTAAATCACCAAAATAAACATTTAATAAATATAATAAACATATAATGATAATAATTAAATCTAATAATAAAAATCAGGCTGTTACAAGAACCACTACCTTGCTTCAAATTTTAGCAGGCCCAACACTAGAGGCCACAACAGTTTTCTTTTGAGTCTTTGAGGACTTACCAGCAGCCTCCACATCTTTCCCTTTCTTTTTCTGTTTCAATCTTTCAGCCACACAATTAGGAAACCTTTTTCCAATAAGTTCATCATCAGAATCAATGTCCTCTACATTGTGAACCACGCGACACCCTGAACCTCGAGACTAATATTTAAATAATAAATTATGCACATAATCAAATTCAAGGTGTTACTATTCGCCAAATATATCATACTAAATCCTCATGAATAAAAATTTCATCAATATCTAACATATCATAGCGGAAATAAATATCTAGACAACATAATCTCGGGTTACATCATATAATCTCAAAATATAGATACATCAACACCATGATCATATAGATCCATCAATATCAATCCAAAAGGAAAATAAGACAGTCCCTAAAATCCTAGATCAGAGCATCTAATCTAGACTCCTCAAAGCGATGAAATGAGTAGGCATCATGCCATCCTTATCATACTCACAAGCAAAGCTAGTCCTCAACATGCACGTCTACACCACGAGGATGCATGCGACAAAAGCCATTAGAGGGTAAGATATACGTTCAACATAAAGGAATTATAAACACATGTAAGTTCAGACAAAACAACATCATCATATAAGCATACATCATATTAAGCCTAGTTATAATCATACAACATCTATAACACATTTACAATCAATCAAGAGTCCGGTTACATCAATATTTTAAGACAAGGTCCACAAAGCATACATATCATATTCTCATCAACAATAATCGCCAAGTCAAACATGTATCAATCACATCTTATCAATATCATCAGTTATACAGTTACCACACAGATGCACAAGTTCACACCAAAATATTACCACATACGACTCCTCATGTTCATGCAATGCACCTAAAAAACTCTACATGCATGTGGTATCAGTTTGGATATCAGAGGTGTGTTACCGAGTGATCCCTCGTTATTGTCATACTCGTCTTTTCATAGTTGGGTAATCAGAGTTATATTATTGATTAATCCCTCGTCATTGTCATACTCTTCTTTTCATAGGACTGACTTATGAATGCATGGACCGACATATAGACTCGACAATGCACACCAAACATACACCTTCACACCACATATAACATATCATCACCAAATCAACAACAATTGCATTGTCAAATCAAATAAGGTCACACAATCAACAAGTCAAACATTCAAGGCATTGTATCATCACATTCATCAATTCACCATCATCATTCATAATTCAACAACATATCACAATCATCTTAACTACACATCTTCATATAATTTTATTCACATAATTCACAATTCATGCATAATAAGAAAAAGGTTTCATTCACCTATCACTCACTAACTCATCACCATTTCATTACACTCTTACCATGTTACATCATCATTCATACTTCATTAATCAATTAACAAGTTTGCATGCATCACATAGCTCAATTAAGGACAATTCACAAGTTTGTCTCTTACCATTTAACCTCTAAGTTTCCTTTCATCAAAGTCCAAGTTAATCAGTCATATACATCCTCATTATACTTCTAATAATCAAGTTTAGGGGTTTGGGAACCATTTACGTGCATTGGATACTTCAAAAGATCACAAAAACACAGTTTTCCCTTACAGGAAGGGTGGCACGGTCGTGCCACCTTAAGCAGCAACATCACGCACGGCCATGCCATAGGGGCGCACAGTCCTGGCAGTTATGCAGGTAGGAAGAACTGACTTTTTGCTTTTTTGTTGCAAAAATACTGTTTTCAACACCATTTTTTTATCTAATTCGCACCAAAATTGTCCCAAAGCCTTAAACCAATTTTATCAAATCAATTATACCTCAACCTTAGCTTAAACAACTTAATCATAATCACTTTCATCACATTTTACCATGTTTTTCCTATTAATCCAAACATCGTCTCAAAACTCATTTTTAACACAACAACTTAACACCCAAACATATTAACAACCTCAATTTTAATTCTTCTTCAAATTCCACAACACCACACTAACCCATTTCAATTACACAACACCAACTTAATCAATTCAACAACAACTTCACCATTTTCACTAACTTATTCATAATTCTCATAAAACACAACAACTAAAACTTCAACATAACAAAATCAACATAATCTAATGAGTTCTCAAATTAAACATATACCCATGATAAAATTTAACTTATTAAACCACAATCATCATCAATTATCATGTTCTTCACCAATTTCATCAAAATTCACAAAGTTACCAAATTACCATAACCAAACATGAACTTTGACACAAAAACAACATGATTTCATCAATTAGCACATACGCAAATTAAACACAATAATTAGAGCACGCAATTATCACATAATTATCATCAATTCATGAAATTAAACGTAACTCACAACACCCACAACTACCCAATTGCTTATAAACCCTAGACGGTGAAAGTAACCTTCCCTCTTACCTCAATTCTTCACCAAAATTAGCTCTCCAAGTAGAAATCTACCCTACTCCCTCTTGCTCTTGAGTTCATCTCTTCTTTCTCTCCAAGTCTCTAGCCTCTTGCCACTTGTCTCTTGTGTGTTTGTGAGAAATGAGTTAACCTAATTTCACCACAACACACACTATTCTATTTATTTAATGGGTTTGAGTCGCTTACACTAATGAGCTTAGTCACTTCTCATTCCTCATAATTAAAACACTACACTTTTACTTCACTTAAACCCTCTAATTACTCACACATCTCTACTCTCTAAATTCTCAAATTTCTAACACTTCACAAAAAGTACCCTTTACTCGTAAATGACCAAAATACTCTAAATTACTAAAATTCACTAACTCACCAATAAAATAAACAATTAACAAATATAATAATATTAAATAAATCTAATACTTAAAATCGGGGTGTTACAAACCACATCAGCAGTCACATTTTTCTCCAAACCACCATCAGGCTGATCTTCAACCATGTCAGGTTGAGATTTTTCAGGAGACTCAACCATTTCAGTATCAACATGGAGGATCTCAGAACCAGTTTCAACAACATCATTACTAGGTTGGACATGGGATGTTTCAACATCCGGGATGACATCAGACTCAGATGACATTTCTGGGGTCTCTTTAGTGGGCTCAACTAAGGTTTCATCAACAGTGGAAGTCAAAGGGACATGATGATTTTCTTTATGAGGGGAGTCATGGACATTATCATCAACAACATCATCCACATAATCATTCACAAAAATGGATTTTCCTAGGGTCTTTTCAGATCCAGGGTCTACATGGCCAACACCATCAGTAAGAGTTTTCTCAGATGTCTCAATAGTGACACTAACATCAAGTTCAACATGCAAAGGTTTTATAATGGGATCAACATAAAGACTCATCATGGTATGGGGTTGTTTAGCAACATCCACATGATCACATGGTTATCAATCCTAATCTCACTAGTGGGAATTTGAACCGATGCAGAGGGAGTTTCAGAAACACTTACTCTATCAGCTTTCTTCTTCTTTACGACGGGAGTTCTGGGTCTTCTTCATGTTGAAACTTCTCCTGGAACAACAGAAAGAGGAATGCCATCGGTGATCACAACTTATGCATCATCCTTTGTAGTTGATCTTGTAACCCTAACTTTAAATGAGGTAGCATCTTTTAGGTCCATAGATTTTTCACCAAGAGTGGAATCAGAAGTATTATATTCTTGGGACACTTTGAATTTGATGGTGAGAGGGAAAAGTAGAGAGATGTCGGAGTGATTTTTGAAAATATATATATATATATATAGAGAGAGAGAGAGAGATAGAGAGAGAGAGAGAGAGAGAGAGAGAGAGAGAGAGAGAGAAAATGCGTGTAGGAGAGAGGTTATGACGTGTAGGATGGTGGTTAAGGAAAGTTTGTAATGATTTTCCAAAATTAGCGTGCACCACTAAATGGAGGGAAGAGAAAGTAACCGTTGCACTCTCACACTTCAGTAATTGCTATACCTGCTCAAAAGTCCAAATGCTTAAAGCACCCTTCAACTTCTTGAATTGAACCGCATCCAAAGCCTTTGTAAAAATGTCTGCCAGTTGCTTTTCAGTAGCCACACTCTCAAGAGTCTCAATTTTATCTTCAACAAGATCCCTAATAAAATGATGAAATATATCAATGTGTTTAGTCCTGCTATGTTGAATAGGATTCTAGGAAATATTGATGGCGCTCAAGTTGTCACAATATACTATCATGATATCTTGTTCGACATTGTACTCCTTCAACATTTGTTTCATCCAAAGCAACCGAGTACATCTACTCCATACAGCTATATATTCTGCCTCGGCTGTAGACAAGGGAATACAATTTTGTTTCTTACTAAACAAGGAGATCAAATTGTTCCCTAAGAAAAAGCATCCTCCAAATGTGCTCTTTTTATCATCAACACTTCCTGCCCAATCAGCATCACGATATCCTACTAACATGGCACTTGTGGTGTGAGATTATAACATTCCATAATCACATGTTCCATTGATGTACTTCAAAATTCTCTTCACATGAGTAAGGTGACCAACTTTAGGTTCAGATTGGTATGTAGCACTGATGACACCTTGTCATTACGTAATTTATTAAGAGTTTTTGTTAGTTTTTTCATCTTTTGTCGGCATTCTGAGACAGTTTGAGGTACAAAAGAGCAAGAAATCATCAGAGCCTGAAGTGACTGCATCGTGACACGATTTTGGAATCGTGTCACGATTTCTTAACCAGAGAAGAGATCAAATCCATCCTACAGAATCGTGTCACGATTTCATAATCGTGTCACGATTGGAGAGATCAGTTGCGAAATCCTTGGGAGTTGTAATGAAGGATCGTGTCACGATTAATGGATCGTGTCACGATTTTGCGATCAGAATTTCCTATTTTAGCTGAATCGTTTTCAGAAACAAGGGTTCGGAAATTTGGAGCATAGAAGCGCGATTTTGAGAGCAAAGAACTGAAGTGGTGGCTTCCCCATCCAACTCACAGTCAGTCTTTGTATGTTCTTATGTTATTATTGATTATGCTATTTTGTAATGCAATTATGAGTAGCTAAATTCTCCATTGTTAGGGATGAGAACAGCTAGATGAAGACTCTTGTTTTGTAACCCTAACCTGATCTTTGAATGAATTTATTGAATCATGTTTCTTATCTTTGCGCTTAATGCTTTTATTGATTGATCATCTTTAATTTGTTGTATGATTCATATTGTGAAACGGAAGTGGAATTTATGAATGCTTAAGATAAGAAATTCTCGCCTTTGTAATCTAGGAATAGATACAAACCCGTGAAACCGTTTACTAATTCATGTCCGTTCATGCTTAATTCTGAATTGTTAAACTTGCTAAGGAATTAGGGTTTACTTTAGAATTAACGTTTCTGTCGCTAAGGAATTAGGGCAAGATTATTTAAGAGAATTAGGTCGTGATTCATTAAACAAATTCAATGATCGTTGGTTAGGTAATCAACCTGAGTTCGGAGTCTAGTGAAGCTCATCCCTGACAAGCTTTTATCTCTTATTTTTCAAACCAATTTATTTTACGCACTTTTTCTTATTTGCATTTAAACAAACCTCGTACCCTTTTGTTCAACTGAGTAATCAAAATTACATTCGATTCGTTAACGCAGTCCTTGTGTTCGACACTCGGTTTACCGTTTTAAACTTTACTACTTGAACGATTTCGTACACTTGCGAAAATCGCCATCAAGCACAAACTCCTACATCAAAAGTGATATTTGTTCTACTAGTTGTAAGGTATAAGAGACTACCAATCATACTCCTATAGAGACTTTGATCAACATCGACACCTTTTTCATCGTTTGTCAATTTTACATGTATTGCAGCAGATGTTCTCTTGTGACTAGCACTTTCAAGACCAAATTTCTTCACAATGCTCTTGGCATACTTGCTTTAAGAAATAAAAATAGTATCATCCATTTGTTTCACTTGCAAGCCAAGAAAATAAGTTAGTTCTCCTATAAGACTCATCTTAAATTCTGGTTACATTTGTTGAACAAAATGATGGACCATCTAGTTCGATATTCCTCTAAACATAATATCATCAACATAAATTTGTGCTATCATAAGTTTTCCGTTATCCTTCTCCAAAATCAGAGTCTTGTCAATTCCACCCTTTTTGTAACCATTATTGACAAGAAATTTAGTCAACCTCTCATACCAAGCCCTTGAAGCCTTCTTCAACCCATAAAAAGCATTTCTCAATTTGTACACATGATCAGGAAAACTGTGATCAATGAAACCCTTAGGTTGTTCAACATAAACTTCTTCATTCAGGTACCAATTCAAGAAAGCATTTTTCACATACATTTGAAATAATTTGAATTTTAACATGCAAGTAACTCCCAAGAGTAATTTGATTGATTTAAGACAAGCAACAAGAGCAAAAGTCTCATCAAAATCAATTCCTTCTATTTGAGTATATCCTTGAGCAACTAGCCTAGCCTTGTTTTTGGTCACAACTCCACTTTCATCTGACTTGTTCTTGTAAATCCATTTAGTACCAATAACATTCATCCCTTCAGGTCTAGGAACCAGTTCCCATACTTCATTCCTCTTGAACTGACCAAGTTCTTCTTGCATAGCATTAATCCAAAACTCATGAGTCAAAGCTTCTAAAATGTTCTTTGGTTTAAACTTAGAGACAAAGCAGGAGTTTGAGACAATATCTCTGGATCTGGTAGTGATCCCATCATTCAGTCTCCATATGATATTCTCCTGAGGATGGGTCTTTTGGATTCTATTAGGTGGACCTTTGTTGACATGAAGATCATCTGAATCTGTTCCAGCTGACTCAATGTTGGAGTCAATGTCTAGGACATTATCTGGGATGTTAGTCTTCTGAGGTGATGTTCCATCATCTTCAACAACCTCTATGTTTGCAACAGTTAAGTCATCAACAACAACATTTATGGATTCCATCATAACCTTGGTTTTGGAGTTGAAAACCCTGTATGCTCTGCTATTAGTGGAGTAACCATGAAATATTCCTTCATCACTTTTGGGATCCATCTTTCTTCTTTGTTCACGATCAGCCAAGATGTAGCACTTACTCCCAAAAACATGGAAATATTTGACAGTTGGTTTCTCTAATCTCCATAGCTCATAAAGTGTAGATGAGGTGCCAGACCTTAGAGTAACACGATTATGGATGTAGCAAGCAGTGTTCATAGCTTCAGCCCAAAAATAATATGGAAGATTTCTGGCATGTAACATGACCCTTGCTGACTCTTGCAAAGTCATATTCTTACGTTCAACCACTCCATTTTGCTGAGGTGTAATAGGGGATGAGAATTCATGACCAATTCCTTTCAGAAGAGCAAAATTCAGTGAACTTTACATTCTCAAATTCCTTGCCATGATCACTTCTAATTCTCACAATCACACTCTCTTTTTCTCATTGGAGGCGTTGACATAAATCTTTGAAAACTTCAAAGGTATCTGATTTTTCTCTAATAAAGCTTGAAAAATCATCAACACACATAAAGACATACCTTTTTCCTCCTAGGCTTTCAACCTGCATATGCCCCATGAGATCCATGTGAAGTAATTCAAGAACCTTAGAGGTGGTCAGATGTTACAGCTTCTTGTGGGACATCTTGGTTTGCTTTCCAATTTGACACTCACCACAAATTTTACCTTCCTTAATTCTTAGCTTAGGTAACCCTCTGATGGTTTTTCTGATATTATCTTTTTCATGCCCTTGAGATTTAGATGCCCAAGCTTTTGGTTCCATAGCTTGAATTCATCTTCCTTGGATATTAAACAAGTGGAAGAATGAATCTCGTCTTGAGGAACCCACAAGTAACAATTGTCTTTGGATCTCACATCTCTCATCAGAATCTCATCTTTGTCATTAGTAACCAAACATTCAAACTTATTGAAATTATCTTTTAGCCCTTGATCACATAACTGAGTAATGCTGATCAAATTTCTAGTCAAACCTTTCACAAGTAACACATCATCAAGCCTTGAAAGTCCATGGCAACCTAACTTTCCTACTCCCATGATTTTACCTTTAGCTCCATCACCGAAGGTGACATAAATTGTAGAGAAAGACTTGATTTGATGTCAACTATATATTTCTTGATTCATGTCATATGTCTGGAACATACACTATCAAAATACCAATCCTCTCTTGAGAAGGCTCTAAGAGATATATGTGCTATGAGACTAGTATTCAAAACCTTAGGTTTCCATTCTTTTCTAGTTTGACTTATCACATGGTTAACTTTAGGTTGTGCAAGATGTTAAGGATAACCATATAATCTATAAAAATAGGGTTTTATGTGACCATATCTCCCACAGTAATGACATTTCCAAGGCAAGAATTTAGTTTTAGCGTGAGGTTTCAGATGTGGGATAGGATGTTGAGACATTTGGTCTGACATTACAAACTCAATTTTACTTTCAAGAGAAACAAACCTAGTCATAAATGGTTCCACCTTGTTTCTTTAGGGACTGGTAATCAAAACCTACACCTTTCAAGTTTCCAGACCCCCTCCTAACTTGAAGAATCTCATCTAGCATATTGGTATCATTGTTTAACATTCTAACAGACTTTGTCATTTTATCAAGTTTGGAAGTTAACAAAGTTACCTCATTTTGCAAACCAGAGATGGTAGATAAGAATTTTTCTTTTTCAATCAACGAATTTGCTATGACTTTCTTCTGCTTCTCTCCTACTTGACAAATTTCCTCACATTTAACTTACAATGTTTTGTATGAATCAATAAGTTCTTCATAAGAAACATCATCATCACATGATTCTTCATCTGATTCAGACCTACCAATGAAAGCCATCACATGGTTTGCTACTTCATCATCATGCTCTCCATCTGAATCATCATCTGACCAAGAGGCTATCATTCCCTTTTTCTGTATCTTAAAGTATGTAGGACATTCAGCTTTGACATGACCAAATCCTTCACACTCATGACATTGGACACCTTTCCCTTGGTTTTGCTTTTCTTCAGTTTTGCCTCTGCTTTGAAAGCCACTGTTCTTGTTGTTGTCAAACGACATGTTCTTGACATTAGGCCTGTCGAATGACATGTTCTTGACATTAGGCATTGACTTCATGTCCATTCTTTTCAAAATCTGGTTGAATTTCCTACCAAGAAGCACAATTGCATCTGAAATACTTTCATCTGTATCCACTTCACATTGGACATCTTCCTCATCAGTGTTGGATATGAAAGCTATGTTTTTGTTCTTCTTCTCAGGTCTGTTATTCATAGCTAACTCAAAAGTTTGTAAAGAACCAATGAGTTCATCTACCTTCATGTTGCTTATGTCTTGGACTGTCTCAATTACTGTGACTTTCATGTCATACTTCTTGGGTAAGGATCTGAGGATTTTCCTGACTAGTTTTTCTTCTGGCATAGTTTCTCCCAAGGCACATGATGTATTTGCAATATCAAGGATACTCATGTGAAAGTCATGAATAGTTTCATCATCATTCATTCTAAAGTTTTCAAACTTGGTAGTAAGGAGCTAGAGCCTTGACATACCCACTCTAGCAGTACCTTCATGAGTAGTTCTGAGGATTTCCAAGCATCTTTTGCCACGGTGCAAGTCTTTATCAATCTAAACATGTTTTGTCAACACCATTGAATAATGAATTCAATGCTTAAGAATTTCCAAGGGCAAGTTCGTCCTCACCCTTGAACCATTCTTCTTCTGGCTTCAAGGTAGATATAGTCTTTCCATCTTTATCAATAACAACAGGATGTTATCAACCTTTGATGATAGCTTTCCAAGTTTTGCTATCCATGGATTTGAGAAATGCCACCATGCGAGCATTCCAATAATCATAGTTGGTACCATCCTAAATTGGTGGTCTATTGATAGAACCTTCTTCCTTCGAGTTCTCCATATGACCAGAAATGACCTAACCCTCAAGCTCACCCAAAAACAGAACAGGGTGTCTGCTCTGATGCCAATTGAAATTCTGACATTCGCTGGACATATGTCCTACCTGATGTCCTGGATAACAGGTTCAACAATACTGATGCCCTAGACAATAGGTACGACACTAAAGCACAATAAACGATAAAAAACAATTAAAGTAAAGTGTAAGAAAGAAAGAACACGGGAGATTTGGTAATTCAGTTCGGTGCAACGTCACCTACATTTGGAGGTATCCATGCCAAGAAAAGAAATTCACTCATATAGTATTGGTTTGTAGTCTTATGCAAACAACCCCTGTTCATTGCCTTGACACCTAATCACTACCAGTGAATTTCTACCTCAGACTCCCCGTAGATATTAGATCCCATCTCACTTTCTTCACTCAATCACAGGCCCTGTGATTGTTCAATCACAATTACAATCAAAGTAGGAGAAACACTCCAATAAACAAAACCAACTCTTGCAAGATGCACTAGAGCGGTTAACAAATGATAAAATACAACTCAACTAAACAAACCATCTCAGTGCATCAAGGTGATACAAAGAGAGGTATACAAATAACAACGACAAGAAACCCTAAGACTCTTTTTTGAAAATGACGTCTTCGATCAGTCTTCACAAGGTTTGAGTCTTCCTTTATATTGCTAGAGTAAGCATGTGCTTTTCTTCAATTGGGCTTAACAAATCAGCAGACCAAAACGTATATTCGGTCTTCACAATCTTTTAGGAGCAAATATATTATTTCCTAAACTGTTTAGGATATTAACTTCAAAAACACGTCATAGCAAAACCGACATGAGCAGCTTCTAGAAACATACGCCTCTTGGACCACAACTTACATTAATGAAATCTTCAATCAAATTTTCATGGATTTCATGCAAAAATATAATCTTCCAAGAATGCAAAATAAAGTACTCCACCTTAAGCTAAGATGTCGTACTTACATGTTCAGGACATATGGTACAACATCTTGCTAGAACTTCTTGTTTCAACAAAATGTAGCCAACACAATATAAAAACCCAACACCAAGCTTTCACACTATTTCAGTAATGGATGTTCCTGTTGATGCCTCTAATGAATTGCCACCTGAGATTGAACCTCCTATTGTGTTGCCGGTTGTTGCACTTGAAGTTATAGATGATTCCAGAAATGCCAAAGATGAGGATCCTCCACCGAAAGTTGACATTCCTTTCGGCGATGTGAAAGTAGAGGATGCTCCTCCGGTTGTTGTACCTCCAGATGTTGTTGTTTCTATTGATCATCGAGAACATTTTACCACCAAACAAAAGTTTGCTACACGGAACGATTTGTTGGAGTGGGTTCGAGAGGAATCAAGGAAGCTAGGATTTTCAACTGTTATCGGTAAATCAGATAAAGGTGGAAATGACGTAAATGCATTTGTTACAGTGATATGCGAAAAAGGAAGTTCATATACCGAGTACAAGAAGTTGTCGAGGCGCAAAATATCTAGTTCGGTTAAATGTGAGTGTCTGTTTTGTGTGAGAGGTTATTTGTTGATTGCTGATGATTGGAGCCTCAAAGTTGGTGACGGTAGACACAACCATGATATGATAGCTGTGTTGAAAGGCCAGAAAACAGCTGAACGTCTCAACCAAAATGAATGTATATACCTTTGTGAGTTGACAGACTCAAATATTACTCTGAGGCAAATTCTTACAAATTTAAGGAAAAGGAACAGTAGAACTTCAACTACTATCAAGCATATTTATAATGCTTGTCACAGGTATATGTAATTCATTAGGGGTACGAGAATAAACATGCAAAATCTCTTGAAATCATTGGTTGAGAATGAGTATATGTATCATTGTATGAAGTATCCTGATTCTGATGATGTTAATGATATTTTTCTGGGCGCATCCAAATGGCATTAAGTTGTTTAACACATTCTCTAAGGTGCTTGTGTTGGATTCCACTTATAAGACCAACAAATACCGTCTTCTGTTGCTTGAGTTTGTTAGTGTCACTTCTACTGAGTACACGTTCTTTATTTCATTTGCTTATATGATGTCTGAGAAGGAAGATAATGTTACTTGAACTCTTGAGAGGTGTCGTGATTTGTTGCATTCCAAAGATATTTCACCCAAAGTAGTTGTCAGTGATTGGGACCATGCTTTGATGAATGTTGTGGATATATACTGTTTTCCCAGAGTCTAGTGCTTTGTTGTGTGAGTATCACATTGTAAGAAATGTTAGAGCAAAGTGTAAGACGGATTGCAAAGTTAAGGATCTCAAAGGAAAGGATGGGAAAAAGATCAAGTCAAGTGAAGTGGTGAAGACAGTCATGGTTGCATGGGAGGATATTGTGAATTCCGATACAGAGCAAGAATATATTGATAATTGCAACCGATTCAAAGTTGTATGCAACAAGTTTTCTAAGTTTTTGGAATATGTTGAAAATACAATTTTGGGTCCGGTGAAAGAGAAGGTTGTGAAGTTTTGGGTCAATAAAGTCATGCATATGGGGATTAGTACAAAAAACAGAGTTGAATCTGCACACAACCGGTTGAAAAAGTATCTGACTAGTAGTATGGGTGATTTAAGCACAAACTGGAACTCCGTTCACAACATGTTAGAGTCACAATATACTTAGTTACACTCATCATTCCAGACGAGCATGATCATGCTTGAACATAGGTTCAAAGGAAAGTTGTTGTGGTCTATGTTGATTAGAAACATATCAAGGAACGCTTTGCATTATCTCGCAAACGAGGCTGATCGAGCATTTGTGTGTGGTACATATAAATCTAAGTGTGGTTGTTTAATTTCATTACTTATGAATTACCGTGTGAGTGTAAGATTGCATTTAAGATCAAGAACAACACCCCTATCCGTTTGGATGAAATCCACACTTACTGGAAGAGGTTGCAGTTCGAATATGAAGGTGATCATAAGGATAGAAAGTCAGACATCTCTCTGTTACCAGAATGAGATTTGCTTTAGGTATTTTTTTCCTTAAAATTGTGTTTGTTTCTACCCAGTTTTTATACATTCAGTTCTGTACTTGTTTGTTTCGTTTTATATAATCCGAACTACACCCATATGTATTTCAGATTATATAATCTGAAAAAATCGCATTTAAGGCCCCATGCAGACGTATTTGAGATGCATGATATGAGGTTCTTGAGGGTTTTCAGATTATATAATCTGAAATGTGTCTCTGAGGTTCGGAATGTATAATCCGAAACCTCACAGACACAAAACATAATGCAGTTTTTTTTGCAGTTTTTTCCCAGTTTTCTACAACATTCCACCTAACAGTTTTTTTACACATTGTAGGCCCGGTTCAACGAGGCTGATTACAACATGAAGATCCATATCAAAGAACAATTTTGACAGTTTGTTTTGCCGAAAACAACCTCTATATGTCCACCGCCAAAAAAGGTCACCACTAAAGGAGCTTCAAATAAAGATAAACATGTCATTCAATCGACAAAGCGATCGCCTTCGCTCTGGGAGCATGTTGACTACCAGGATCCACAGACACAGGCTTCACATACATATTCAATAGGGACAAGTAAAAAAAGTGCAAGAAAAAGCAACATGTCTCCCAATCCTCCTAAGCCAATTCCGGTTAAAGTCAACATAACACATAAAAACCAAATCCCACCTTTCATACATGAATTTATTGAAAAGGTGGTGGATGTAGCCGGTGATGGTCATTGTGGGTTCCGTGCAGTTGCGGGCCTACGTAACTTGACTGTTGATTATCACCAGATGATCTGTTACCAACTTCAAAAAAAAACTTACCGGTGAAGAAAATGAGTGCTATCGACGGTTGATTGGGGAAGATAGGTGATATAAACAGGTCTTAGGTGCTCTAAACTTTTCTGGTATTGGTCCTACATCACCTGATAAATGGATGATCATGCCGGATATGGGTTTTCTCATTGCACAGAGATACAAGCACGTGATTGTTCTACTGTCCATTGAGAAAGGGTGATCATAAACCTTTTTCCCTCTATGTGGTGAACCGTCACATAGAGACCGATTGATGTGTCTGGCACATGTGAATGACAACCATTTTATGATGATATATTTGAAGGATGGTTGTCCAATTCCTCCCACTTCCGCGCTACGGAGACGACACTCTCGAGATGATGCAAAAGAATGACCTACTAGATATATCCATCGGATGGTTGACTATAATGTACTATGTTGGGCGGCGGGTTTTGAGGTAGTAGGAGATGACGAAGATTTGTACATTATTGAAAATCTTGATTCTGAAAAGAAGGTTGTTGCTG
This sequence comes from Medicago ruthenica, assembly GCA_018208015.1. Taxonomy (NCBI): domain Eukaryota; kingdom Viridiplantae; phylum Streptophyta; class Magnoliopsida; order Fabales; family Fabaceae; genus Medicago; species Medicago ruthenica. The sequence goes on along the minus strand of CM031374.1, from coordinate 22,006,878 downwards.
AGAAGAAGGTTGAAGATGGTGTGAAGATTAAAAAGGATGAAAGTTTTAATCTTGATGATTGTAGCATAGATCTTGGGGCGGATTAGATTAAATATTGTCATTTACATTATTTTATATATTGCGAAAAATTGTTGAATCCACAATGCTGTGGAAACTGAATGTTTTTAGATTTTGAAATCCGAAGTGGGTTTCAGATTTTAAAATCCGACGGATATTTTTGGAAAAAATAGGGTGCGTGAGAAACACATAAGGTTGGAAAAGTAATAATCAAAATAAAATACTCGATGAATTCAGTCTTATAACGCACCAAGTAAGAAGTTAATTTGTCAGTTAAGATAATATACAAAGAAAATTGCTCTTCCCACAAACAAATTTGCTCCCTCCTAAAGAAAAAGACGAAAATACCCATGCGTGACTTAAGTCACGCTAAGAATCTTCTGCGTGCCTTAGGTCACACTGCGTGGATTACTGTTTTGGGACAAAACCCAGCAGTTCCAACTTCAAAACACCATTTATTTCCCACTTCACCACTAAAAAAACACAAAAGTGAGAATTTTTGAAATGAAGTTTCTACGCTTATCAAACGTCAAAGATCAGGTAATGTATCATCTAACCTTTCTTGATTTTGCTGGTTTTTGAGCTATGTTTAGCAGTCTGGTACACGACTTGGATGTGACTTAACTCACGCTGGAGCTCTGCGTGAGTTAACTCACGCAGGTGTTAGCTCAGCGTGTCTTAAGTCAGGCTGGTGCCCAGAATTTGAATTTTTGCGCCAATTTTATTTTTCTTTCTTAGCTTGTTGCGCAAGTTATTTATATTTTTTTCCTTGTTATTTTTCTATTCAATAGACGTTGTGATGGTTGATAATATGGTGGATGATGACATTGAGCCGAAACTGGGCATAATTGAAGCTTCCGGCGAAGCTTCCGTTGATGTCAAACCAACCGTTGAAGCTTAAAGTCAAAATTCCATTTCAAGCTCACATTGAAGAAAAACCTAAACCGGGACCTACCGATGTTGCGAAGCCTCACGGTTATGAAGTAAACACCGCCTCATTTTTTTTACAAATGAAAGATGGCGAGAGCGAGATGAGTTGTTTGGTTGGGTTCGTCGACAAGCAGCAAGGGTTGGATTTACTATATCTATAGATAAATCTAGTCTAAAGAAGCCAATGGTGACGTTGCAATGTGAAAGGAGTGGTGTATACAAACCACCGAAGACGAAGAAGAAGTTGAAGCTTGAAGACACGGGCTCAAGAAAATGTGATTGTCTGTTTAGATTACGTGGTTACTTTGAGAAGAATTCAAGTGATTGGTGGTTGGTCATGCTTTGTGGAATTCACAACCATGAGTTGTAGGAGGTTAGCTTTGGAGCTACCTCACTTTGCCTTCTTGGAGTCCTAGAGTCCGGCTCTGATTTAGGGGTGTCTGTCTGTTTATTTATTTTATAACTGTTGTGATTTGTATCACTCGGTGTGTCGAGATGAGATTTTATACTTGGCGCTGTATTGAGATTTATATGATATAACTATTTGAATATGTTTTTAAGTAGTTTTTGTTGGGATGTTTTGTTGTATATTTCCGCTGCGACGTTTTAAAAAGAAAAATTAATTATGTATGTTTGAACTTATTGAAGAGAGTGACATCTAAATCCTTTGTATGATTGTATTATTAGCGTGATTTATCGCTTTAAGGGTTTAGGGTGTTTCAACTTGGTATCAGAGTCATGTCGGTCTAGTCCGGGCCAACACTTGGTGATTATCCCGTTGTATGCGACATGTATGTGGAGTATTGTCGATACTTGTTTCGTTCTGTTAGGTGGTTCTAGTGTGTTAAGTTTGAGACTGGTCTTGTCCCGTGGATTTTGGCGATGTGGATTTTAAGCTGAATCTAGTTTGTTTGCCTTTGGAGCATATGGATGTGATTTTTGGAATGGATTGGTTGCTAATTTTTGGTGTTAACATTAACTGTTTAACCAAGAGTGTGACTTTTCCTAAGCTGGAGGAGCGGAAGGTAGAAGAGTTTTTGTCTGCAAGGCAAGTGAAGGAGTCTTTGGAGGGTGAAGCTTGTGTATATATGATGTTTGCTTCGATGAAGCGAGAGGTTGAGAAGAGTGTTAGCGATTTTCCGGTGGTGCTAGAGTTTCTAGAAGTGTTTCCGGATGATATTACGGATTTGCCGCCAGAGAGGGAGGTTGAGTTTGCAATCGATTTGGTTCTAGGTATGAGCACCATTTCGACGGCACCTTATCGGATGTCCGCTTCGGAATTGGGTGAGTTGAAGAAACAATTGGAAGAGTTGCTAGAGAAGCAGTTTATCAGGCCTAGTGTTTCGCCGTGGGGAGCGCCTGTTTTGTTGGTGAAGAAGAAAGATGGCAGTATGAGGCTATGTGTGGACTATCGGCAGTTGAACAAGGTGACTATCAAGAATAGGTACCCTCACCCAAGGATAGATGATTTGATGGATCAGTTGGTTGGTGCGGAAGTGTTTAGTTAGATTGACTTAAGATCTGGATATCACCAGATACGAGTAAAAGCGGGGGATATTTCTAAGACTGCATTCCGAACGAGATATGGACACTATGAGTATTCTTTGATGCCATTTGGTGTTACTAATGCGCCGGGTGTCTTCATGGAATACATGAATAGGATTTTCCATCCTTATTTGGATCAATTTATGGTGGTGTTTATTGATGATATCTTGGTTTATTCGAAGTCAGAGGAGGAGCATGCAGAGCATTTGAGGATTGTGTTGCACACTTTGAAAGAGAAGAAGTTGTATGCTAAATTGTCGAAGTGTGAGTTTTGGTTGCGTGAAGTGAGTTTCCTTGGTCATGTCATTTCAAGAGGCGGTATAGTCGTGGATCCGTCTAAGGTTGATGCAGTGTTGCAGTGGGAGACTCCGAAGTCGGTTTTTGAGATCCGAAGTTTTCTTGGCTTAGCGGGTTATTACCGGAGGTTTATTGAGGGATTTTCTAAGTTGGCTTTACCGTTGACTCAGTTGACTCGGGAGAGACAAGCATTTGTTTGGGATTCTAAGTGTGAGGAAAGTTTCCAAGAGTTGAAGAGAAGGTTGACTTCAGCGCCAGTTTTGATTTTGCCGAATGCAAAGGAATCTTTTGTTGTGTATTGTGATGCTTCTAAGATGGGTTTGAGCGGTGTGTTGATGCAGAATCATCAGGTTGTGGCTTATGCTTCAAGGCAGTTGAAAGTGCATGAGAAGAATTATCCAACTCATGATTTAGAATTGGCTGCAGTTGTGTTTGTGTTGAAGATTTGGAGGCATTACTTGTATGGATCTAAGTTTGAGGTTTTCAGTGACCACAAGAGTTTGAAGTATTTGTTTGACCAGAAGGAATTGAATATGAGGCAGAGAAGGTGGTTGGAATTTTTGAAGGATTGTGATTTTCAGTTAAGCTATCATCCAGGAAAGGCGAATGTAGTGGCGGATGCGTTGAGTAGGAAGTCATTGCATATATTTGCTTTGATGGTGAAAGAGTTGGAATTAATTGAGCAGTTTCGAGATTTAAGTTTGGTAAGTGAGCTAACTCTAAATGGTGTGAAGCTAGGGATGTTGAAGCTGACAAGTAATATTTTGGAGGAAATCAAGAAGGGTCAGAAAATGGATTTGGAACTTGTGGATCGTTTGGTGTTGGTTAATCAAGGTAAAGGTGTGGACTTCAAATTAGGTGGGAATGGTATCTTGATGTTCCGTGACCGTGTTTGTGTACCAGATGTACTTGAACTTAAGAAGAGGATTTTGGAAGAAGGTCATCGGAGTAGTTTGAGTATTCATCCTGGGGCGACGAAGATGTACCAAGATTTGAAGAAGTTGTTTTGGTGGCCTGGAATGAAAAAGGATATAGCTAAGTTTGTGTATGCTTGTTTGATTTGTCAGAAGTCGAAGATTGAACATCAGAAGACGTCGGGTTTGATGCAACCTTTATTTGTACCGGAGTGGAAGTGGGGTAGTATCTCTATGGATTTTGTCGGAGCGTTGCCTAAGACTGTGAAGGGAAGTGATGCGATTTTGGTGATTGTTGATCGGTTGACAAAGTCGGTGTGCGCACCTCGTTTTTTTCCTCGGGAAAAAGACGCGCAAATCCTCCGAGGACGTCCTCGAACGCTCGGAGGGCCTTTGTGAAGCCGCCACCAAAGTTTTTGTGTAAAGGGAACGTTGATAAACCCTTAAGTTTTTTTTTGTAAAGGGAAACGATAATAAAACCCTTTTGACGATGAGGATAAGGATTAGGTCATCGCAACCATTGTCGGGTTCGGGAGTCGGTTACGCGAGGGGAAGGTATTAGCACCCCTCACGTCCGTTGTACTCAACGGGAACCTTCTATTTGGTTAAAGCTTGAATTGTTTTTTAATACTTTGCGTGCATGTTCATTTATGTTAAAAATATAATAAAAGGGGGGAAAGAGATAAAAACAAACGAAGAAAAAGTTTTTATTATTATTGTGCTTGACAAGATGTCGATCTTGCTCCTACGTATCTCCCGGTAGTCGGAGAATTCAAAGCATACGTAGTTCTTTGGTAGAAAAACGTATATGTGTTGGTTGATTTTAATTGGACGATGTTTTAACCGAATTCTTGCGATTAAACGTAGCTTGTATGCTCGCACTTGGAGACTTATTAAGCGTTCGTTCGCGAATCACATTAGAATTGTTAAAAGGTACGTCCGTTAGGGTAGAGGGTTGAATTGGTCGCTATGGGACCAAGAGAGGTACAATGGACTCATACAAGTCAAACATTGACCGAGTGGACTCCGAAGAGTCGGGCGATTGTTCGATTGATCCACTGAGATCAAGAACGGGTACAATGGACTCGGATGAGTCGAACATTGACCGAGTGGACTCTAACGAGTCGAGGGGTTGAGTCTAATGGCCAACGGGGGACCAAAAGGTTTGGATTGACCACAAGGGGCCAAGATTTGGTTTGGTTAGGGTTGTACATATTAAAAAAGGGAATGACGTTTGTCCGAGCGACGAGACATACGTCACGCATTCGTACAATCGGGGCGATGGAGAGACATACGTCACACCATCCCTTTTTCATTCATATTTTTGGATTGAATTCTTTAGAAATCCCAAGGTATGTCAAAACATTTGGTTTGAAAATCCAAAAATGGGAAGGTTTAGCAAATTTGCTAGAAAACGCGCAAGTTCGTCTCATTTTGCGAAAATGCGAACGTAAACGGTGTATGTTCATCTTTGAGTTTTGAACATCATGAACAATATTTATTGTTCAAGTTTGGATTGAAAAGATGAACATAGCTTGTTTGTTCATGCTTGTTTGAGAATTTGGGAACATAACTTGCTTTGCAAGTTACCCACAAAATGGTTATACAAACTTGTGATTTTGCCAAAATTATGCAAAAACCTTGTTGTGGTTTGAAGAACATGGATTTAAAAACCCTTAGGTTCTGAGCTCTGGGGCTAGAACCTCAAAAATTGGTTGTTTTGATACAAAAACTCAGGTTCTGAGTTCTGTCATGGTCGCACTGCGACCATGACTTCGCACTGCGAAGCATACGAAATTTTGGGTTCAGAAGCTGTTTCTGAACTTTTGTTCAGAAACAACTTCTGAACACACTCAAGACCTTATAGGGGGGTGAAAAACTTTGAGTTTTTGGGGTGAAAAAGGTTGGACAAACCAGTTTTGATGTTTTGAAAACCTTGGGATTTCTTTGAAATTCAAAAGGGGTTTTTTAGGATCAAAAGGTTTTGAGCCAAAATGGCTATGCAAACACAATTAAAAATGCAAGATAAAGAGCTTAGTAACTTACAGAACTCCTTAGCAAAGCTCCAACTGCACTTGGTTTGATTTGGTTGAAAGCTTGTGCAAGAGGTTTGAGTATTTGTGATGGTTTTGGAACTTTGTAATGCTTTGTGTGGATTGGTTTTTTTCTGGTTGTTTGTGGAGATTTGTAGGTTGAAATGAGTAGAGTTTCTGCTCTTTGAATGCTGTGTTAGCTGTGTTTGTTCCTTTGGCATTGCCTTCTATTTATAGGCCAAAACCAAATCTTTGTCATCATTACACAATCCCAAAATTCAGCTGATTTGTGGCCAAGATCAAGCTGAATCCCTTTGCATTAAATGCTAATGGATAGAGGCAACCCTGCCTTGTACCAAGGGGCAAGATCCAGCTTGATTTCAGCCACAAATTCAACTATTTCTAGAAGGTAATGATGAAGAACAAAGCTGATTTGCAATTGGCTAATGCTTGGGGATCAATCCTTGCAATCTCAATGGTTGGTCAATAAAAACGTGCACTGTAATGTGCAGAGATTGAGGGATGAAAAGGCTAAAATTGGCTGGTGTGAGAGGGTGAAAAGCTGCTGTAAAACAGAGTAGGCACTCATGGCTTTTCAAGTGAGAAATCCAGCTGGTTTGACTGGTTTTGGGGGGAGCAAGCAGGAGGAAAGTCCTCAAGCAGGTGGCTGGCAACCTTGTGGTGGTTAGCAGGTCACCTGGGAGGGACTAGAGCTGGCCAAGGGCAAGCCCACTTGCTTGTCACATGCTAGGTTGGAAGAAAAAGCTTCCAACCTTGGCATTAATGGCAAGTCCTTCAATTCTGGCTTTGCTTGGCCCAATTAGCCATGAATGCTACTTAAAATAAATATGGAAATGATATGCAACAAATTCTGGAATTAAATCAAAGAAACCAAAAATCTGCAGAAAAATCGCAGACTTTGCAGTGCGAAGTGAGCTTCGCAGTGCGAAGTCCTCATTTTTGAAATGTTGACTTTTCTGTTGACTTTCGTTGACTTTTGACTTTTTTCCCCTCTTTGATTTTTTTGATTTTTGTTTTAAAATGCGTAGGACAAAATTAGGGTACTACAGCTGCCCCTACTTAATTGTATCTTCGCATAGAGTGCGTGAGTGCCGAAGGCATCTCATGAACTCTTTGCGGAGATCAATTAAGTAAAAAGAAAAAGAAAGACCCGAATTTTGTCCTTCGCGAAATGCAAATGCAATGGTTGGTAGGGGTTGATCGTATCCAGCCGCTAACACTGGAGGTAGATCCACTGGGGAATGAAGGTAATCCTATCTAGGCACTGCTTCTAGAGGTCGATTCCTGAGGGTGGTGATTTACTCTAGGATGTCACTAGAGGTGGAACATTGAAGTAGGTGATCTTATCTAGGTACTGCTTCTAGAGGTCGATACCTAAGATGGAGGTTTATTCTAGGTACTGCTTCTAGAGGTGGAACAATGAGGTAGGTGATCTTATCTAGGTACTGCTTCTAGAGGTCGATACCTAAGCTAGGTGATCTTATTCAGGTACTGCTTCTGAATGTCGATTCCTAACGAGCTGTGATCTTATTCAGTCGCTAACACTGAAGGTCGATACACTGGGGGAGGTGATCTACTCTAGGTACTGCTTCTAGAGAGGGATACCTAAGCTAGGTGATCTTATTCAGGCACTGCTTCTGAATATCGATTCCTAACGAGCTGCGGTCTTACCCTAAATAGGTGCCCCTGGTTGAATGTTGATGGATGTTGGTGAATATGTGATACTCACTGGAGGATCCTTGTTGAGGATGCATGCTTTATGAAATGAAATGCATGTGTATGAACGGTTTTTAAATATGCATGCATGAAATGAAATAATGTTGGTTGGGTGCCGAGCAGAGTCGGTCTTTGTTTGTGGTTGTGTTCATGACAGTTGGGCTTTCTTTTTTTTGGTTTTTTGGTTGGTCGGTTTGGAAGGACGAGGTCCTTTGCCTACATACCCAAATGGGATCAAAACCGGTGTAGTTCGAGCCTAAGCCCGAAAATTTGTGTTTTTTGGTTGGTCGGTTTGGAAGGACGAAGTCCTTTGCCTACATACCCAAATGGGATCAAAACCGGTGTAGTTCGAGCCTAAGCCCGAAAATTTGTGTTTTTTGGTTGGTCGGTTTGGAAGGACGAAGTCCTTTGCCTACATACCCAAATGGGATCAAAACCGGTGTAGTTCGAGCCTAGGCCCGAAGATTTGTGTGGGTTTGCCAATAATGATTGGACTTTGTTTGGGGTTGAGACTCCCTGGGGAATATCAATAAAATTTGGGCTTTATTGTGGGCCAATGAAAATTGGGCTTTCTTTTGTTGTGCTTGACAAGATGATGATCTTGCTCCTACGTATCTCCTGGTGGGATGGAGAATTCAAAGCTTACGTAGTTCTTTGGTTTGTTGTGCTTGACAAGATGATGATCTTGCTCCTACGTATCTCCTGGTGGGATGGAGAATTCAAAGCTTACGTAGTTCTTTGCTTTGCCAATGAATATTGGACTTTGGTTCGCCAATGATTATTGGGCTTTGGTTTGCCAATGAATATTGGACTTTTTGTTTGGTTGCCGAGCGAGGTCGGGCTTTTGGATTTTGGTTGCCGAGCGAGGTCGGGCTTTTTGGTTTTGGTGATCTCACTGGGGATATAAGGATCATTTTGGAAGCATGATCGATATCCGGCCTTAGTGGATGAAAAAAGATGTATGGGGGTGAGCTTTATTTGGGAAATTTGTTTCCTCCGACACCCGGGATCTTTGCGTTTTACGCGTCGTTAGCTACGCACTTGTTTCTGCTGAAGAGCATGAGTCTTAAAATGACTGATGCAGAGCTTCAAGTTTTGAGTCCTCTGATGCAATACCGGGGACCAATGAAATTCTTTCGACATTTAACGTCCAATTAAAAAACACACACATTTTTTTTTGCAAGTTTTTTTTTATTTCCCATATTTCAATGCATTATCTATCATGAATAAAAACACATTTTATGAGCAAGTAAGGACGCATAACAATGAAAAGATTTAAAGATGATTTTGATTCAACGAAACTTAGTCCCTTGTATGGGTAACTATTCGTGAAAATGTAATCCCTATAAGAGGTGATTACTGAGATAGGGAGAAAAGAAGAAACAAAAAGGCAAATGAAGATTTGCTTGGGTTTCACGTGCTACTTTCCCTATGACTTCGAAATAACTCGCTTTTGAAAGATGATAATGAGGTTGATTCTTTCCCTCTTGAATTCTGTCCGGACCTCACGTGCCGCAGTCTTTTGCCCTTTTCTTGTTTTTTTGAAACCCCTAACTTTTACCTGGACCGCTCTTTCGAGTTTTCAGTCCACTGGGGTATATTTCCTTTTTTGATGTCCTTAATTTTTGCCTAGACCGCCTTTTCAGGTTTTCGATCTACCAGGACGCTCTCTATTGCCTAAACCGCCCTTTCGGGTTTTCGATTTAGCGAGCTCTTTTTTCTTTTTGGCATATATATTTTTTTTTGACTGCGCCGGAGTTTATTGATAGGGGGATCCTTGTGGATGGGTAATACCTTTTTCCCAAGCATTAAGTCTCCTTCTCTAATTCTCGAGAATGAACTTTCTTGTTGAACTGTCCATGCCCCAATGCTGTGAGGTGTTTCCCTTTTATGAGGTTCAATTGGTCAAACCTTGTTTGGTGTTTGGATGCCAATGGAAATTGGGTCTTGGGTGTTTGGATTGCCAATGAAGATTGACAAGCATGGTTGGTTTTTTTTTGAGTGCCAATGAAAATTGGGCTTTGGGTGTTTGGATGCCGATCAAAGTCGGGCTTTTATTGTGATTGGATGCCGAGCAAGGTCGGGCTTTTGTTTGTCTTCCGAGCAAGGTCGGGCTTTTGATTGTCTTCCGAGCAAGGTCGGTTTTTTTGTTGGAAATGGGGTTTGTGAGGGATGCCAATGACGACTTGGCTTTTTGTGGGAATTTGTGGGGAGTGCCGTAACGGCAAATGGGTTTTTTTTTTGATGAGTTGGGCGACCACTTGTTTGGTCATGTTTGCATAGGAAGCTGCTTCGACTCATTTGGTGAAACAGTTGATGGCAACTAGTATGAACTGGTGCCCTTTTTGAAGCCTTTGGCTCAATCATTCCAAACATGTCTATGCCCCACATAGAGAATGGTTAGGGTGATGTCATGACATTCAGAGGTGTTTGTGGTGTGTGCCCCTTGTTGGCATAATTTTGTCACTTGTGATATGTCTTGGCATGGGTTTGGAAGGACTCCTCATGGATTTCTTCGGTGAGCATGACTGCTTCACGTTCATCCGCACGTCTGGGTAAGACTGTGATTTCTCTTATAGAGTGTGCCCCGGCAGAGGGAGAACTGTGGTGCCATTCCTTTGAGGGTTCTCTTGGTGAGGTTGTATTACCCTATCCTCTTGATCCCCAAGTCTGGACAATCCTTCAGGAGGTTCAAAATCGTCCTTATTATCATCTTCCGTTTGGTTAATTTGGAGATTGAAGTCAAAAGGGATCGTAGCAGTGTTATTTTTGGTGGTGTATTTATGATGATTTTTTTTGTAGGGTTTACGAAAATTTATTTGAGAACGAAAGAAAAACGAACTCTTTTGAACATAAACTGCAAATTTATTAATGACGGAAATGATTTGAAATATGGAGGTCCCATAAAAATTAATCATTTGCCTTGGGAAGAGCAAAATGATTTGATTTTTTTTTTTAAAAAAAAACATGTTAAATTACTTGGACAAAGAAAAAAAATTTCTGGAATTTCGATGGCCTTCCGGTTGCTCGGATCTCATCCGAAACGTTACTGTACACCGGGTCGGGTACTTTTTTTTTTTTTTTTGCGAGGGAAAAATGTGAGGGTTCCTCTTTGAAATGCATGAAAATGCATGTGAATGTGTGAATGCAATGAGTATGCAAAAATATGCCCCTTTATTTTGTTTATGCAAAAAAAAATTTATATGAATGCAGATGTTTATGACATGCAGGGGTTTGGTATATGAAGGTTCGGAACTTCCCCCCATCCTCACGTGTAGGCTCTAAAGGTGAAATTTCCTAAGAAGAGGTCCCTAGAGTCATAGATCTCACATGGAATTAGGGTTGTCTATGGACATACGTCGACATGACTTCAATTAATTCCACGTGAAAATCTCCTCTAAGCGGGGTTGGACATCCTACCTCACGGACATACGTCAACGCGGGCTTCCGCACACAACCTCCTTCTAACTTAGTTTTTTCTCAAGCTCGGGTAGAGAGCCTCACACGTCCGGCATTAACCCGAACAATGTGGAGTAGCATCACTCAAGTAACCCCCGCATTTGATATATATATGATATGAATATAAAGCAAATAAAGCAAATATAAACATAAAGCATAAATATGAAGTAGATAAATAAAACAAAAGCATGGCGCGCAAATAAAATAAAAACAATTGGCTTAAAAGCCAAATAGATTAGGCTTGACTCGCTAGTGGGAAAAGGTATCCCCAGTGAAGTCGCCAGCTGTGCGCACCTCGTTTTTTTCCTCGGGAAAAAGACGCGCAAATCCTCCGAGGACGTCCTCGAACGCTCGGAGGGCCTTTGTGAAGCCGCCACCAAAGTTTTTGTGTAAAGGGAACGTTGATAAACCCTTAAGTTTTTTTTTGTAAAGGGAAACGATAATAAAACCCTTTTGACGATGAGGATAAGGATTAGGTCATCGCAACCATTGTCGGGTTCGGGAGTCGGTTACGCGAGGGGAAGGTATTAGCACCCCTCACGTCCGTTGTACTCAACGGGAACCTTCTATTTGGTTAAAGCTTGAATTGTTTTTTAATACTTTGCGTGCATGTTCATTTATGTTAAAAATATAATAAAAGGGGGGAAAGAGATAAAAACAAACGAAGAAAAAGTTTTTATTATTATTGTGCTTGACAAGATGTCGATCTTGCTCCTACGTATCTCCCGGTAGTCGGAGAATTCAAAGCATACGTAGTTCTTTGGTAGAAAAACGTATATGTGTTGGTTGATTTTAATTGGACGATGTTTTAACCGAATTCTTGCGATTAAACGTAGCTTGTATGCTCGCACTTGGAGACTTATTAAGCGTTCGTTCGCGAATCACATTAGAATTGTTAAAAGGTACGTCCGTTAGGGTAGAGGGTTGAATTGGTCGCTATGGGACCAAGAGAGGTACAATGGACTCATACAAGTCAAACATTGACCGAGTGGACTCCGAAGAGTCGGGCGATTGTTCGATTGATCCACTGAGATCAAGAACGGGTACAATGGACTCGGATGAGTCGAACATTGACCGAGTGGACTCTAACGAGTCGAGGGGTTGAGTCTAATGGCCAACGGGGGACCAAAAGGTTTGGATTGACCACAAGGGGCCAAGATTTGGTTTGGTTAGGGTTGTACATATTAAAAAAGGGAATGACGTTTGTCCGAGCGACGAGACATACGTCACGCATTCGTACAATCGGGGCGATGGAGAGACATACGTCACACCATCCCTTTTTCATTCATATTTTTGGATTGAATTCTTTAGAAATCCCAAGGTATGTCAAAACATTTGGTTTGAAAATCCAAAAATGGGAAGGTTTAGCAAATTTGCTAGAAAACGCGCAAGTTCGTCTCATTTTGCGAAAATGCGAACGTAAACGGTGTATGTTCATCTTTGAGTTTTGAACATCATGAACAATATTTATTGTTCAAGTTTGGATTGAAAAGATGAACATAGCTTGTGTTGTTCATGCTTGTTTGAGAATTTGGGAACATAACTTGCTTTGCAAGTTACCCACAAAATGGTTATACAAACTTGTGATTTTGCCAAAATTATGCAAAAACCTTGTTGTGGTTTGAAGAACATGGATTTAAAAACCCTTAGGTTCTGAGCTCTGGGGCTAGAACCTCAAAAATTGGTTGTTTTGATACAAAAACTCAGGTTCTGAGTTCTGTCATGGTCGCACTGCGACCATGACTTCGCACTGCGAAGCATACGAAATTTTGGGTTCAGAAGCTGTTTCTGAACTTTTGTTCAGAAACAACTTCTGAACACACTCAAGACCTTATAGGGGGGTGAAAAACTTTGAGTTTTTGGGGTGAAAAAGGTTGGACAAACCAGTTTTGATGTTTTGAAAACCTTGGGATTTCTTTGAAATTCAAAAGGGGTTTTTTAGGATCAAAAGGTTTTGAGCCAAAATGGCTATGCAAACACAATTAAAAATGCAAGATAAAGAGCTTAGTAACTTACAGAACTCCTTAGCAAAGCTCCAACTGCACTTGGTTTGATTTGGTTGAAAGCTTGTGCAAGAGGTTTGAGTATTTGTGATGGTTTTGGAACTTTGTAATGCTTTGTGTGGATTGGTTTTTTTCTGGTTGTTTGTGGAGATTTGTAGGTTGAAATGAGTAGAGTTTCTGCTCTTTGAATGCTGTGTTAGCTGTGTTTGTTCCTTTGGCATTGCCTTCTATTTATAGGCCAAAACCAAATCTTTGTCATCATTACACAATCCCAAAATTCAGCTGATTTGTGGCCAAGATCAAGCTGAATCCCTTTGCATTAAATGCTAATGGATAGAGGCAACCCTGCCTTGTACCAAGGGGCAAGATCCAGCTTGATTTCAGCCACAAATTCAACTATTTCTAGAAGGTAATGATGAAGAACAAAGCTGATTTGCAATTGGCTAATGCTTGGGGATCAATCCTTGCAATCTCAATGGTTGGTCAATAAAAACGTGCACTGTAATGTGCAGAGATTGAGGGATGAAAAGGCTAAAATTGGCTGGTGTGAGAGGGTGAAAAGCTGCTGTAAAACAGAGTAGGCACTCATGGCTTTTCAAGTGAGAAATCCAGCTGGTTTGACTGGTTTTGGGGGGAGCAAGCAGGAGGAAAGTCCTCAAGCAGGTGGCTGGCAACCTTGTGGTGGTTAGCAGGTCACCTGGGAGGGACTAGAGCTGCCCAAGGGCAAGCCCACTTGCTTGTCACATGCTAGGTTGGAAGAAAAAGCTTCCAACCTTGGCATTAATGGCAAGTCCTTCAATTCTGGCTTTGCTTGGCCCAATTAGCCATGAATGCTACTTAAAATAAATATGGAAATGATATGCAACAAATTCTGGAATTAAATCAAAGAAACCAAAAATCTGCAGAAAAATCGCAGACTTCGCAGTGCGAAGTGAGCTTCGCAGTGCGAAGTCCTCATTTTTGAAATGTTGACTTTTCTGTTGACTTTCGTTGACTTTTGACTTTTTTCCCCTCTTTGATTTTTTTGATTTTTGTTTTAAAATGCGTAGGACAAAATTAGGGTACTACAGTCGGCATATTTTATTCCTATCAAGACCGGTATGATTGTGGCAAAGTTGGCAGAGATCTACATTGAGCAGGTTGTCAGATTGCATGGTATTCCGTCTAGCATTGTGTCAGATAGAGATCTGAGGTTTACTTCTAAGTTTTGGGAGAGTCTACAAGAAGCTTTGGGATCTAAGTTAAGGTTGAGTTCTTCTTATCATCCTCAGACTGATGGTCAGACGGAGAGGACTATTCAATCTTTGGAAGATTTGTTGAGAGCTTGTGTGTTGGAACAAGGTGTAAGTTGGGCCGAATGTTTACCGTTGATTGAGTTTACATACAACAACAGTTTTCATTCTAGTATTGGTATGGCGCCGTTTGAAGCTTTGTATGGGAGGAGGTATAGGACACCGTTATGTTGGTATGAATCGGGAGAAAGTGCTTTGTTAGGACCGGAGATAGTTCAACTAACTACGGAGAAAATTAAGATGATTCAGGAAAAGATGAAAGCGTCTCAGAGTAGGCAGAAGAGTTATCATGATAAGAGAAGAAAGGATATTGAGTTTCAAGTTGGAGAGCATGTATTTTTGAGGGTGAATCCTGTAACCGGTGTTGGACGTGCTCTGAAGTGTAGGAAGTTGACACCGCGTTTTGTTGGTCAGTTTGAGATTATTGAGAAGGTTGGAGCAGTTGCGTATCGGATTGCGTTACCGCCATCGTTGTCGAATCTACATAGTGTGTTTCATGTGTCTTAGTTAAGGAAGTATGTGTATGATCCGTCACATGTGGTTCAAGTGGATGATTTGGAAGTAAGGGATAATTTGACCGTTGAGACTTGGCCGGTGAGGATTGAAGATCGAAAAGTGAAGCGGTTAAGAGGAAAAGAAATCATTTTGGTGAAAGTAATTTGGGTTGGACCGACCGGAGAGAGCGCTACTTGGGAGTCGGAGAGTAGGATGAGAGAATCGTATCCGGAGTTGTTTTCTTCAGGTAAATTTCGAGGACGAAAATTTTTTAAGTGAGGGAGAGTTGTAACAACCCGTTTTTAGCTTGAATTATTTTACATATTATTTATACGTCCTTATATGTGTTTATGTGTGTTTAATTGCTTGGTTGTGTATTTGATATGAGATTAGTAGATTTTTAGCCTAGAAGGGTATTTTGGTCATTCAATGAGCAAGTGTAAATTAATAATTTTATTTAGAGGGTTATTTTGGTGTTTTAAGTGAGAATGATTATTTTTACTAAGTTACTAGTGAGTTGGGGTAATTATTAGAGATGGTAATTGTTCGTTATTTTAATGGTTTAAGCGAGTAGTAACTTTGGGGAATTAGTGGTAAGAATATTAAGTCATTAAGACAATTAGATACCTAGCCCAATTATGTGGTGACTATATAAACACAACACTTGTGAGAAAATTAGGTTTTACATTCATTCACTCATTTCACAAGATATTTTGAGAAAGAGGTAAAGAGAGAAAGTGGATCAAGAGGATAAAAGAAGAAGCTAGAGAGAGAGCTTGGGGTTTGAGGAGCTAGGAGCTAAAGTGAAGCTTAAGCTAGAGGAATCAAGAGCTAGAGGTAAGGGTGGATGATTCCTTTCATTAATTAAGTCATAATCTCTACTTTCAATTATGGGTTTAAGTGTTTTTATGTTAATTGTGACTTTTGATGATCTTTGATGATGAATTTCGTGCTCCTAATTCATGTGAATTTGTGGGTATGATAAACTTCATGAAATTGTTGAGTTATATGCTTAAACTTCAAAGTTGTTGTTATTGATAAGTTGTTTTGATGATTGTGGATTAATTGGGTGCAAATCATGAATTGATGTATGATTGTTGTTGAAACATGTTTCAATTCACTTCATCAATGTTATGTATGATTGTGTGTTGATGGGGTTTGAATTGGTGTGGTTGTTTATGAAGTTTAAATATAAAAAAAAAAATGTGAAAATTGTGGGTTTTGGTGAAAAATGAACATGACGATGATTTTTGACGTTCCGGGTGGTTGGGGCCATTCCGGACATCCCTAAGTGTTTCTTTTGATGTGTTTAACTGTTGTTTCGTCTTCTAAATTTGCTGGAACATCAATTGGATTGTCTTTAAATGTCGGTGAATTATTTGGAAAAAAAGACGATTTTTGAGAAAATGGACGAACTTTGTGAAATCTCGGAATTAATTGGAATTGAGCTATGATGTTGATATGTATGAGCTACTGTGATGTTATGTAATATATGAAAACGCTTTGTTGATCTATTTGAGCATGAATGTCTCGTTTCGGTGAATTATTTGGAAAAAGACGATTTTGGAGAAAATAGACGAACTTTGTGAAAATCTCGGAATTAATTGGAATTGAGCTATGATGTTGATATGTATGAGCTACTGTGATGTTATGTAATATATGAAAACGCTTTGTTGATGTGTTTGAGCATGAATGTCTTGTTTCGGTGAATTATTTGGAAAAAGACGATTTTTGAGAAAATAGACGAACTTTGTGAAATGTCGGAATTAATTGGAATTGAGCTATGATGTTGATATGTATGAGCTACTGTGATGTTATGTAATATATGAAAACGCTTTGTTGATGTGTTTGAGCATGAATGTCTCGTTTCGGTGAATTATTTGGAAAAAGACGATTTTTGAGAAAATAGACGAACTTTGTGAAATGTCGGAATTAATTGGAATTGGGCTATGATGTTGATATGTATGAGCTACTGTGATGTTATGTAATATATGAAAAACGCTTTGTTGATGTGTTTGAGCATGAATGTCTTGTTTCGGTGAATTATTTGGAAAAAGACGATTTTTGAGAAAATAGACGAACTTTGTGAAATGTCGGAATTAATTGGAATCGGCCTATGATACCTATATGCATAAGCTATTGTGATCATATGTGAGTAGTGTATGTGCTTGGTTGAGGTGTTTGATCAAGTTTATCTTGTTTTGTTGAAATAATTGAAAATGTAGAAAGTGGTGTAAATAGACGAACTTTGTTGAAAAGTGATTTAATGACCGGATAACTTGCAATTTGTTTTATGTTCATGATGATATGATCGAATAAAAATGAATTGATAATGACTGGTTGATTGTATGGATGTAAGTGTTTGATAATGCAATTGTTGGTGAAGAACATAATTGGTGGTGCTTATTATGTTAATGTACATGTTGGTGAGTCATGCATTGTCAAGTCCTTGCTTGAAGTCCATGCATTCATAGTCATTTTGAGGTGTTTTGAAGAATGTAATTGGTGGTGTTTATTACATAGCTTCTGCAGAACATAATTGGTGGTGTTTATGATGTTGGTGGATTCATTAACGGTAAAATTATCTCCGGAATCCTATGGTACCACATGCATCTAGATGAGTCTAGAACATTGCATGCATTTAATAGTTGGTGAGTCAAGTTATACTTGAATATTTGAATCAGTGTATATGTGTACTGGAGAACTTTTGGTGATTGTTGTGAATACTTGAAAAAGGTGAATTGGATACGTTACTTGATTATGCTTGTATACTCATTGGTTTATAATGATGGGGAGTATATTACATATGTGAAATTAAATTATGCTATTTATTCTCATTTGATTATGTTCTAATTATGAATCGTGAACTAACCCTCAGTGGTCGTTTGGTTGACCGCCTACCTTATTCTTATGAATGGGTAGACGGCGTGCAGGAGTAGTCGCTTTAGTTCGGTGAGTTGCAGGAGGTTAGCTTTGGAGCTACCTCACTTTGCCTTCTTGAAGTCCTAGAGTCCGGCTCTGATCTAGGGGTGTCTGTCTGTTTATTTATTTTATAACTGTTGTGATTTGTATCACTCAGTGTGTCGAGATGAGATTTTATACTTGGTGTTGTATTGAGATTTATATGATATAACTATTTGAATATGTTTTTAAGTAGTTGTTGTTGGGATGTTTTGTTGTTTATTTCCGCTGCGACGTTTTAAAAAGAAAAATTAATTATGTATGTTTGAACTTATTGAAGAAAGTGACATCTAAATCCTTTGTATGATTGTATTATTAGGGTGTTTCAGGTCCTCTACTTTGTTTTGACGGGATCCATGGCAAGCTGGAATTCCTTTTAATGCTAGGTTTCCAAAGGCTTTATGAGTTATCTAAAAACAAATTGGCAACCATAGTTGACATGAATTTCTTAGGTTGGAGGGTGAATGGATAGGCGTGAAATTGGCGTAGGAAGTTGTTTGTTTGGGACGAGGAACGTGTGGGGGAGTGTCTTGAGTTGTTAACTTCAATTGTGTTTGCAGTTTGATGTGAAGCACCAACAGATTTAGAAGTTACACTTCCCAGTGTTACACGATGAGCAGTGCTTATAACAACTTGACTGCAGTGGACGACAATTATCTGGTTACCAATCAGGTTATGTGGTTAAAAGCGGTTCCGTTAAAAATATCACTTTTTGTTTGGATGTTGCTTCTTAATCATGTTCCTACTACGGACAATTTGGTAAGGCGTCGAAGTCTTTCAAACAATAACCAAAATTGTACTGGAGTTTATGGTATGAATGAAGAAGACATATATCATTTATTTGTGAGCTGTGATTTTTTGTGGAAAACTTTGGTCATTGGTTTCAAGTTGCTTAGGATTTTCTTCGGCAACTCATGGTAATTTGCAGGACCATCTTGTTCAGTTTGGTGGCTTAAGTTGCTTAGGACCATCTCTAAATATTTCATTATATCATCAATATATATATATATATATATATATATATATATATATATATATATATATATATATATATATTTTTTATAGATAATCATGTAAATGTTGCGCGATCTGTGTAAATTGCATCCGTCTTTTACTAGTTTTCCTTCTCAAATAGTATCATGTGCACTTTAGCTAGCAATTAAGTTCTCTTAAATCTTTTTTAGAGAGACCCATAATATATCTTCTTAACGAGAAATTCTTCTACTGTCACAACCTCAAATAAAAATATTTGAGCATAGTCACAAAAATAATTTTTTTTACTAAGAAACCAAAAATAGAAGAGTTTCTCACTTACTCATGTTGTAATTTGGCTGATTCAATAAAAAAACTTAGCCACCATTGTTCTTTACCTTCACTAACATATATTTACACAAAATATGTTAATGTTCTTCCCCCACATATCATAGAATGACAACTCACATTAACATATATTCATTGTTGCAAAAATGCAACTCTCTCATTCACATGAAACAACTTCAAGCCCATCTCATAACCACCGGAAAATTTCAATTCCACCCTTCCCGCACCAAGCTTCTTGAACTCTTCTCCGTCTCTCCCTCCGGCAACCTCTCCTTCGCCGGAAAAATTTTCCGGCAAATCCAAAACCCCACCACAAACGACTACAACGCCATTCTTCGAGGCCTCGCTCAAAGCTCCGAACCAACACAGTCCATTTCATGGTACCGTAGCATGTTACGCTGCGTTCAAAGGGTGGATGCTTTGACGTGTTCGTTTGCTCTTAAGGGTTGCGCGCGTGCTTTAGCTTTTTCTGAAGCGACCCAGTTGCATTCTCAGCTTCTGCGTTTTGGGTTTGATGTTGATGTTTTGTTACTCACTACTTTGTTAGATGTTTATGCGAAAAGTGGGTTTATTGATTTTGCACAGAAGGTGTTTGATGAAATGCATAAACGAGATATTGCTTCTTGGAATGCAATGATTTCAGGGTTGGCGCAAGGGAGTCGACCTGATGAAGCTATAGCTTTGTTTAATAGGATGAAGGAAGAGGGATGGAGGCCGAATGATGTGACTGTTCTTGGCGCGCTTTCGGCTTGTTCTCAGTTGGGTGCTTTGAAAGAGGGAGAGATTGTTCATGGGTATGTTGTGGATGAGAAGTTGGATAGGAATGTGATTGTTTGTAATGCTGTTATCGATATGTTTGCTAAATGTGGGTTTGTTGATAAAGCTTATTCGGTCTTTGAAAGTATGAGTTGTAGGAAAAGTCTTGTTACTTGGAATACTATGATCATGGCTTTTGCAATGAATGGTGATGGATATAAAGCGCTTGATCTTTTGGATCGAATGAGTTTAGATGGAACGTGTCCGGATGCGGTGTCGTATCTTGGTGCGTTGTGTGCCTGCAACCATGCTGGATTGGTGGACGAAGGTGTTAGATTGTTTGATTTGATGAAGGTGTCTGGGGTGAAACTTAATGTTAAGCATTATGGAAGTATGGTTGATTTGTTGGGTCGAGCTGGAAGGCTCAAAGAGGCTTATGATATTATAAACTCCATGCCTATGTTTCCTGATGTGGTTCTTTGGCAGAGTTTGCTTGGGGCTTGCAAAACTTATGGTAATGTTGAAATGGCCGAGATGGCGTCAAAGAAGCTGGTGGAGATGGGATCTAACAGTTCTGGAGATTTTGTCTTGCTGTCTAACGTTTATGCAGCACAACAGAGGTGGAAGGATGTAGGAAAAGTGAGAGAGGCTATGGTAGATAATGACGTTAGGAAGGTGCCTGGATTTAGTTACACTGAAGTAGATGGTAGGATACACAAGTTTATAAATTGTGATCAGAGTCATCGGAATTCCAAAGAGATATATGCAAAGCTGGATGAGATCAAGTTTAGGATTAAAGCATATGGATATATAGCTGAAACTAATCTTGTGTTGCATGATATAGGCGACGAGGACAAGGAGAATGCCTTAAGTTATCATAGTGAGAAGTTGGCTGTGGCTTATGGCTTAATTAGTACAGTTGATGGAGCACCAATTCAAGTTATAAAGAACCTTAGAATATGTGTGGATTGTCATGCTTTTATAAAAATTATATCAAGTATTTATAATAGGGAGATTATTGTGAGGGATCGGGCGCGATTTCACAGATTTAAAGATGGTGTATGCTCCTGTAGAGATTATTGGTAAAAATAAAAGCAAATACTTATTTTATATATTTATTTTCTTAAACAAGCTTGAATAATTAATTTCTCACAGGTTTTGACAACAACAGCTCAGGTAATTCATCACCTTACTTGTGTATATATTTATTAAAATTGTTCTTTATGGCTTCTGGTGATTTATTTATCAAATATTTCTGCTACTTTGGAGATATCTCCTGTCACATGATATGAAGATTTTATCAAATTCTAAGCTTTTCATTCGCTTGATGACAGCAATGTTACTGTTAAACTTCTTCCCCGCACATCTTCATATATTACACAATTTATCTGATATTTCTCTGTTTTTTTTTTCATTGTTTTTAAATAGCAGTTATGTAGTGTAGCGGAATTTGAACCAATTGTTTTTGTTTTGTGCATGTTGTCAAATAGCGGCTATAGCGACGCTATAAAGCTTCTTGTGTAACGAAATTCGAACAAGTGCTCTTTTATGTGATCCTACAATTGACAACATTGCTTTATTTCACCCTTACGTCTTAGAAAGGGGAATTGTGATTCTTTAGTGTAACATGCAGCTGAGTGATCACAACAAAAATCAAGAGCGAGGCCAAAGTTATGAAGCCCCGTTTGCTTGTCATAATGGTTATTGTTGAAGTTGTCCCTTTGTGTTAAAGTTGTTTTGATGATGTTTGATTAGACTAGGTTTTTTTTATGATGTTTACATTTCCATATTCATTAGATCACTTGTTAAAGCACCCTAATTAATCCATGATCTTAGTTTCCTATATTGTGTCTTATGTTAAAATTGTGTTTAAGATGGTTCATGTGAGTCAAGTTTTGTTAAAAACTTGTTTTCAAGCTTTGTGATTCGATTCATGAGTGTTGTGAATCGATTCATTTGTGTCCTCAAGTTCTCTTCTTGGTTGTTCATGACAATATGAATCGATTCATGTATACTATGATTCGTATCGCTTTGATATGATTCAAAAAAATGTTTCAAATTCTGTGAATCGATTCATTTGTCCTATCTGCCCATGTGTTTAGCTCGTTTGATTCGTATCAGTGTTCTTTGAATTGATTCAATCTTCATTTGGGATTTAATGATTCGATTCAAATTCTTGCCAATACAGTTTTCAATCGATTCAATCTTCATATGGAAAAACCATTGAATTGATTCATATGTTCATTGAATCGTATCAATCTTCATAGCTTCAGATCTCCTTGTTTTCAAGTGTCTGAATCGATTCATACTTAGTGTGAATTGATTCATGTCGTTATTTTTGCCACTAAATTTGCACTTGTCACTCATGTGTGTGTGTGTGTATATATACACACACACACACACACACTTTCAAACTCACTGAATCAATTTGCAAATACCACTCTAAAGTCTCCAACCCTCTCTCTACTTCTTCTTGAGATTAAACACTTTTTTCTAAGAACCTTGTAGATTTTGAGGCATAGATTGCTAGGGTGCTATAGGAGTTGTACATTGGTTTCATTCAAGGATCAAAGATCTAAAGGAAAAGAAGGCTCTCTTTTCACCTCCAAGAGGAATTGTGGGGTTGTTTCTCAACTTCTCAGAGGTTCAAGGGGGTCAAGGCTTCAGACATAGCAAAGATGAATTCTTGGTGAAGTAATTCAAGGGATTGCATGGAAGTTTGAGATTCGAAGACCTAGAGGCTCTCTAATTTTAAGAGGACTTGAAGATTGGTGGTAGTGTGGTTGCTTAGGAGTGAAGATTAGGGAATCGACGAAATCTTTTGTAATCATACAATTTGTAAACATTTTTCATCATAGTGGAAGTCCTTAATAGAGGCGTTTTCATCAAGAAGAAGAGTGAATGTACCTTTAGCAAGGACAAACAAGGGGAGCCACTATAAATCGCGGTGTTCTTCTCCCTATCCTTTTAGATTTCCGCATTTTAATTGCGTATGAATTCTTTGTGTGGAGACATCTTAATTTGATTGTGATTCATGTATTAAGTGAGACTTCGGAAGAGTTTGGATATCCAAGCAAAACCAGTTCATAAGTTCTTATAATCCTTTTCAAGGTAGAGTCATATCTCCATCATATTTGATGAAAGATGAGACATATTTTGCAGTGTGTTTAGTATCTTGTTGGGAAACCGATAAATTTTGCTTGAATCAAAGCTTGCCATTGCAACTTCATCAATTATGTGCAATGACATTGTAGAAAGGACAGTTTCCAAACATATCAAAAAATTTATGTTTTGAATTGCAAATGCTTATATTAGAAGCACAAAGCAGAGAAAAAAGTTGGCCAATCCATGGAATTTGAGGCATTTTCCATCCAAGAATGGGATCCAACATGTTTTGCAGCTTGAGCTAAATCATGAGCTGCTGAATGACAAAAAAATGACTTGCAATCAAGAAAGGTTCAATGGGAGCCAAAAGTTTGTCATAATAGCAATCAACAACCATCTTTGCATCCATTCCAAAAAGCTCCTTAGAGAGATTAAGATCATGTGCTACCTGCATACACCAACGCAAACCAAAAGTCTCGGCTACTAGTACTTCCACATCGTTGGTGCTGGGTTAATTTCCTGCACAAAATCTGCAGCACTGTTAGCAACTACCAAGGATGAAAAGCTTCATTTTCAAATATATAAACTCAATATATAAATAAATTTTAATGAATGTAAAATAAATTTAAAATATAAGAATGTATTCTTTATTTTTAACATGTGTTTATAACACACTCTCTGTATCAAAATAAGTATTCCTTTTGAGTTTTACACGATTAATAAAGAAATGGTTAATAATGTTGATTTCGATGATATAATATGTTTTATTTACTAAAATATTCTTATTATTTATATTTATCGTAGTAGTTACATGATTAAAATGTAATAAATAGAGGTACGTTAATGAAAAAGAGCAGTAAATATTGTATTGATATTATAAAAAGGACAAATGGTTTGAGACATAACAAAAAATAGTAAAGAAAATACCTATTTTAAGCCAGAGAGAGTAAAATATAAATATGTAAGAATATTCATAAAAACTTATGTTGAGATAACAGAAAATGATAAACTAACACTTGTACGACAAACTGTAAAATTAAATATAGAAGCCACACCTATTACTAAAATCTGAAGGAAAAAAAAATAAATCAAAACTCAAAATAAAATTTAAATTCCAATAGTTTGCCAACTTTTATGTAGGTTTGTAGTAATAAGTGTCGGTTAGTGTATTTAGTTTCAAGGTTACATGTGTCAATTTCTCATGCTTTATACTCCCTCCGGTCCTTAATATAAGAAGAAAAACCAAAAAACATCTAAACCAAGACAATCATTAATTGTTGAACTTTTTAAATGTTTTTACAAATATACCCTCATAAAAATTTGTGAAATATTAAATATACCCACTAACATTAAACAGACAAGCATTAAATGAGGGTTACAAAGGTCTTTACACAATAAATACACCTTAAAAATTGTGACATTTTCTTATAAATAGGTCCAAAGATTTTTTTGAAAAATTTCTTATAATAAGGACCGGAGGGAGTATCTATAGGTAATGATGACTATAAGAGTTTTCAAAGGAAGATTAATTTGGAAGAAAAGTTACGATGTTTGCCGATCTCTACGAAACATTTGAGACTCGACCATTTTGGAGATTCAAAGCAAGATGCATTTGCAGCAAGAGTTTCATTGTTGAAGATCACAAATTCCAAAAGTTTATTGATTGGAGTGTGGTAACACTTATTTCTCTATGACAAATTCATAGAATTCCTATCAAACAAGAGAAAGAGGAAAAGTGATGTGTTTTTGTTTTTTCTTTCTTTCATATAAGGCGCTCTAAGAGTGATTCAGGCATCGAGCTAATGACATTTAGCAAGCACTACATGAGAGCTATGTTGTCAAAGCGAAAATGCGACGCGGCGCGGCCGACATAACAATTGGAGTGGAGCGGGAGCGGGGAGCGAAGCGGGCGTTATTTTAGTGACGCGGACACTAAACTAAAAAGTATATTATTAATGAAGAACTACGGAAATATGAAAAAAAAGCATATGCAATATTAATATAAGTGAAAATTTGAAAATAAATAATTGATTTTTAGTATTAATATAAATAAAATGTTCTATAAAATGTAAAAGGGGTTTTATCTGTTCACTTTTCATATCTTGGGTAACTTTTTTTAAATTGAAAAAATAAAATAAAAGGTAAAAAATAGATTACAAGTAAAAGTCATGTGTTTTGTTTAAAGGTCACTTTCTTTAGATGTGGTCCAGCCCATATAAGTCTTCTTCAGCAATAACTTAACCCTAGATCTAATTCCTCAAACATGGAGAGCGCCGCACAACAACATGAACAGTACTGCACCATTTATCTTCTCCACATATTTTCCCTTTCTTTCATCTCTTCTCCTTCTTCTTTCATTTCTTCTCATTCTTCTTCTCTTTGACCATGAAAAAGGATATAGCGGCCGTTTTGACCCGCGACAGCTCCGATCTGGCCCCGAGATAGTGGCCGCTCACACCGCATCACCCACCTACGCCGCTCCGACGCGGGTGGAAGCGGTGACCTCAATTTTGCCGCGCCGCTCCGCTGTATCGGCTGAGACGGCCGCTTTTGACAACAGAGCTGATGAGAGTGAACTCATTGATTTATAATTTTTCACTCAAATTTTTAAATTCCTGTCAAAGTCCAAGACAATCAATCATATGATCACTATTGTTTGCTACTCGTAAGTCGAATTTTCTAAATTGCATAACATTACCATTTTCCAAATTTAAAATTGTTTTTTCTCAAAGAATTATTATTACCACCAAGGCACAAGGCTACCTTAACCCCAAAGTTGATGTGGAAGACATTCAACATGATCACCATCTCTTAGCATAATCGGTGAGAATTTGAGCCAAATATTTTTCACTTTTTACTAAAATTCTTTCATATGCAGGCATCCGTGTTTTTATTTTTGGACAAAAAGTGGGTATCCATGTTTGAATCTAAGTTTGGGGTTGCTCTTTAGAATCAACATCTTAAGTTTAGGGTGGGGTACTAGTAGAACTTGGTTATAAAAAAATAATTAAAAAGAAGAAAATGTAGACTAAACCATCAAAAGTTAGTTACAAAAAACAAGAGCCAAGAAAACAAAAATTTGGTCTCTTAAAAAAACAAAAGAAAAGAAAATGAATAAGTAGTTCTACTAGTACATAGTTTATTTTGGCAAAGAGATTTAAGGTTGGTAGTACTTCATTGTTTAGGGATTTGTAGCTTGCATCTAAGTTCAAATCTTTTGTTAGCCTATTTTCCCAATTTTATCCCAGCTTAACCTAAGCCATGTTATAATCTTGAAAGACCTCTAAACCGTGAGTGATAATGGTTGACTTTAATGAATCTTTAGAACTTCTCCAACTTCATAGGAAAACGCATTAACATGCCGACTAAAGCGGAAAATGTCATGACCAATACTACTTGAGCGTGGTTGAATGATTAGGTGAGAAAGAGAATAAAGTGTGGTTGGAAGAATGAACTATTTTCCTTAAGTCTACTCTGCATGAGCGAAAGTGGTAAGTTAGTCAAAGTCGGAAATGGAACAAATGATGATCTGAGTACCCTCTCAAAAAGGTATGTTATTTTGAAAAACATCTCAAATTCTGACTTCTAGCTATCTCGTTAGTTGAGAACAAACAACAATCGGTGTTCATGGTTTTACGAATATTTTGTATTGTTTTTCTTGGATTGTTATATTTTTATTTCTTCCCTAACCATACAATTTTATAGGTGCTTTGAGCCTATTTATTGATAAATTATGTACTTCGGCAAAGCAATACACCTCATAGAAGTTATAGAAGCTAAAGAATAAAGAACAATGAAGGTTTTGGAAGGTTTTGAAGATAATACAAGTTGGCAACATCTGTCCCAAGTCCCAAGAGCATGTCGAGGAAGAAAACCACTTGAAAAACAAAGAAAAAAAAATAAAGATCCGCCCAGTCTACTATCCCACGCACCCCAGCCGCATGGCTATGTGAGGAGGGCAGCTTGCCACTTCCTCACGTGCCCCGGGGGCATGACCCACGCGCCCTGCACGTGTTAGGCGAGAAAAAACAATTATATTTTTTATTTTTATTTTTTTGCTGTTTTTCCTACTGCAAGTACGAGGAAAAAAGGCCAGTAAACCAATGCAAACCTAGCGCGAAAAATGCCTATTTAAAGGCCTATGTGCACCCACAAATAGTCATTTAGAAACCTAACGGTTCTAGGCGAACGCGAGCAACTGGAGCATGAAAGAGGAGTGTCTCCCAACCTCCTTCAATTTGTTATAAGAGTATGTTTTGTTTTTTCTTGGTTATGTATTTAATTACCATGTTTAATTAAACACCTTAAGATTAAGATTCTAAGTTGAACCTCTATTTATTTGGTGGAACTTATTAATGTAATTTCTTTATTCAAGTATGATTTGAATTATTAGACACCTGTGGAAGTATAAGTCTTGGTCCTGGGAGAAATATGACATTTTGTGGTCTCCTGCGTCTATGCGAGTATAAGTTCATTAAATAGATAAGGATAAACATGAAATTCTATAGTTAATTACTTATGAGAGGATAATTACATGTTTGTATAGCTTAGGTTATATCTGGTATGGAGAAATCTAGCATCTAGAGGGACAAAAATCTTCGTCCCACGAGGTTAACCATTGTTTATATAGTCCTTAGGTTATATTTGGTAGGAAACTTGCATTAACCCATCAAAGAGGTAGAGAGGATTCAAATTAGAATCCTAATCGTCGCTAAAATATATGAATCCACAAATCTATTTACTTTACTGCAAACCAACAAATCTAGCAAACTCCCCCAATTTACATTTTTTAATTTAAATTTTAGTAAGTTGCCAAGTCGATAACAAGAAAATCATGTGGAGACGATGTTAGAACAAAATTGGTTTGTACAATTCCTCTAGTGTTTTGATGATAACAAAGTATTAAAGAACAATTGGATATGCTAATATATGTTCAAGTGTGCAGGACCATAGATTAAAATTTAACAAGGTCTGAACATGTATAAGAGCATCAGAAACACAAAGAGAAACTAAAAGACTATGGTAAAAGATCTGAAGAAAGGTCAACCAAAAGCACTACATGAGAGTGAACTCATTGATTTATAATTTTTTACTCAAATTTTTAAATTCCTGTCAAGTCCAAGACAATCATTCATATGATCACTATTGTTTGCTACTTGTAACTATGCTTGTCGAATTTTCTAAATTGCATAACATTACCATTTTCCAAATTTAAAATTGTTTTTTCTCAAAGAATTATTATTACCACCAAGGCACATGGCTACCTTAACCCCAAAGTTGATGTGCAAGACATTCAACATGATCACCATCTCTTAGCATAACCGGTGAGAATTTGAGCCAAATACAATTGGATATGCTAATATATGTTCAAGTGTGCAGGACCATAGATTAAAATTTAACAAGTCTGAACATGTATAAGAGCATCAGAAACACAAAAAGAAACTAAAAGACTATGGTAAAAGATCTGAAGAAAGGTCAACCAAAAGCATTACATGAGAGTGAACTCATTGATTTATAATTTTTTACTCAAATTTTTAAATTTCTGTCAAGTCCAAGACAATCATTCATATGATCACTATTGTTTGCTACTTGTAACTATCCTTGTCGAATTTTCTAAATTGCATAACATTACCATTTTCCAAATTTAAAATTGTTTTTTCGCAAAGAATTATTATTACCACCAAGGCACATGGCTACCTTAACCCCAAAGTTGATGTGCAAGACATTCAACATGATCACCATCTCTTAGCATAACCGGTGAGAATTTGAGCCAAATATTTTTGAAATTCTGGCAAGTCCTGATGCTGAACGTAAAACAGAGTACTGAAATTCTGGTGCAGTAAAACAGAGTATAACACAGGAACAATAACAGACAGAAAGTAAAAGGCACAAGATATTTGTTAACCCAGTTCGGTGACAAACACACCTACGTCTAGAGGCTACCAAGCCAGGAAGGAAATCCACTAGTTTAGTCCTAGTTCTAAGTTCTCAGCAAACTACCCGTATTGATTTCAACCTAGGAACTCCTAGACCAGAGATCCCATCTCACTTCCCCTCAATCAATCACTGCCCCAATGATCTTTAAACTCAAAACAGAATCAAAGTAGGAGACACACTCCAAATACACAAACATCACTCTTGCTTAAAAGCTCATGAGTGATTCACAATTACAACTCTACTAAACACAGTCCTAAGTTTGCATCAAGGTGACACAAGAAAGACTCACAATTAACAAACTCAAAACCTACAAATACTCTATCAATGATAGCTTTGGTTGAGTTGAGTTTCTTCAATAGCAGCGCCCTCTATTTATAGCCTTCAGCAGCAACAAATATTTGAACCAAATATTCTTCAATGATATATTTCCATAATTCTTCTTTAGAAATATATTTCACAATAAACTTCAGAAATATATTTTCCAAAGATCTCTTTGAAAATATATTCACAAATAAAAGAAACCAATCTTCAGAAAATATCTCACGTAAATATTCTTCCTTCTAGAAACACATGCAGTAAGGAGAATTCTTCAGACAAATCTTCAAAAGATCACATGAGAAAATAAACAGCTCCAAGGCACGAAAAACAAGATCACAGAAAACCAGCTTCTGAAGGTACTTCTGAAGAAGTGCTTCTGAAGGTCTGCGTCTGAAGGTTCAGCGTCTGAAGGTCAGCGTCTGAACAGTGCTTCTGAAGGTCAGCGTCTGAACAATGCTTTTGAAGGTTCAGCTTCTGAACAGTGCTTTTGAAGGTTGCTTCTGAACAGTGCTTCTGACGTTCAGCTTCTGAAGTTCAGCTTCTGAGGTCCAGCTTCTGAAGACGCACATCTTGTTGTATATTTGATTTTAACAAACATGAAGCCAACAACCAAATATCCAACAATTTTCCACTTTTTACTAGAATTCTATCATATGCGGGCATCCATGTTTTTTTTGGACAAAAAGTGGGTATCCATGTTTGAATCTAAGTTTGGGGTTGCTCTTTAGAATCAACAACATCTTAAGTTTGGGGTGGGGTAATAGTAGAACTTCGTTATAAAAAATAATTAAAAAGAAAAAAAAATGTAGACTAAACCATCAAGTTGGTTACAAAAAACAAGAGCCAAGAAAACAAAATTTTGGTCTCTTAAAAAAACAAAAGAAAAGAAAATGAATAAGTAGTTCTACTAGTACACAGTTTATTTTGGCAAAGAGATTTAAGGTTGGTAGTACTTCATTGTTTAGGGATCCATAGCTTGCATCTAACTTCAAATCTTTTGTTAGCCTACATTCCCAATTTTATCCCAGCTTAACCTAAGCCATGTTATAACCTTAAAAGACCTCTAAACCGTGAGTGATAATGGTTGACTTTTAATGAATCTTTAGAACTTCTCCAACTTCATAGGAAAACGCATTAACATGCCGAATAAAGTGGGAAAATGTCATGACCAATACTACTTGAGCGTGGTTGAATGACTAGGTGAGAAAGAGAATAAAGTGTGGTTGAAAGAATGAATTATTTTCCTTAATTCTACCATGCATGAGCGAAAGTGGTAAGTTAATCAAAGTCAAAAATGGAACGAATGACGATATGAGTACCCTCTCAAAAAGGTATGTTATTTTGAAAAATTTCTCAACTTCTGACTTCTAGCTATCTCGTTACTTGAGGACAAACAACAATCGGTGCTCATAGTTTTACGAATATTTTGTATTGTTTTACTTGGATCGTTGTATTTTTATTTCTTCCCTAACCATATAATTTCATAGGTGTTTTGAGCCTTTTTATTGATAAATTATGTAATTCGGCAAAGCAAGACACCTCATAGAAGTTATAGAAGCTAAAGAATAAAGAACAATGAAGGCTTTGGAAGGTTTTGAAGACAATACAAGTTGGCAACATTTGTCCCAAGTCCCAAGAGCATGTCGAGGAAGAAAAACACTTGAAGAACAAAGAAAAAAAATAAAGATCCGCCCAGGCTACTATCCCACGCACCCTAGCCGCATGGCTATGCGAGGAGGGCAACTTGCCACTTCCTCACGTGCCCCAGGCGCATGACCCACGCGCCCTGCACGTGTTAGGCAAGAAAAAACAGTTATTTTTTTTTTTTGCAGTTTTTTCTACTGCAGGTAGGAGGAAAAAGGTCAGTAAACCAATGCAAACCTAGCGCGAAAAATGCCTATTTAAAGGCCTATGTGCACTCACAAAGAGTCATTTAGAAACCTAACGGTTCTAGGCGAACGCGAGCAACTGGAGCATGAAAGAGGAGTGTCTCTCAACCTCCTCCAATTTGTTTTAAGAGTATGTTTTGTTTTTTCTTGGTTATGTATTCAATTACCATGTGTAATTAAACACCTTAAGATTAAGATTCTAAGTTGAACCTCCATTTATTTGGTGAAACTTATTAATGCAATTTCTTTATTCAAGTATGATTTGAATTATTAGGCACTTGTGGAAGTATACGTCTTGGTCTTGGGAGAAATATGACATTTTGGCGCCTCATGCGTCTATGCAAGTATAAGTCCATTAAATAGATAAGGATAAACTTGACATTCTATAGTTAATTACTTATGAGAGGATAATTCCATGTTTGTATAGCTTAGGTTATATCTAGTATGAAGCAATCTAGCATCTAGAGGGACAAAAATCTTCGTCCCACGAGGTTAACCATCTTTATTTAGTCCTTAGATTATATTTGGTAGGAACTTGCATTAATCCATCAAAGAGGTAGCTGGGATTCAAATTAGAATCCTAATCGTCACTAAAATATATGAATCGACAAATCTATTTACTTTTTACTGCAAACCAACAAATCTAGCAAACTCCCCCAATTTACATTTTTTTTAATTTAAATTTTAGTAAGTTGCTAAGTCGAAAACAAGAAAATCATGTGGAGACGATGTTAGAACAAAATTGGTTTGTACAATTCCTCTAGGGTTTTGATGATAACAAAGTATTAAAGAACAGTTGGATATGCTAATATTTGTTCAAGTGTGCATGACCATAGATTAAAATTTAACAAGTTCTGAACATGTATAAGAGTATTAGAAACACAAAGAGGAAGGAGACGATTGCACTAGAAGTAGCAAGGGAAGTGAAGAAATTAAGGTAAGATGGGAGATTATGATTAACATATGGGTTTAAGAAGCAATTGGGTGTTTGGGAGCTTTTAGCTTATAGCTTAATTTCATGAATTATGATTAATTGTGTTGATTTTTGTGCTCTTTGTTGATGACTGAATTAAGTATATGTTAAGTTGTTGATTTCATGCTTTTACTTCATCAAAATTCATGGTTGATTATGTTGTTTGTGAACTTTGTGAAATTTGGTGAAATTGATGAGAAACATGATAATTGGTGTTGATTATGCTTAATTGAGTTGATTATGAGTATGATTATGTGTTTGGGTTATGAAATCATGAAGTTATGTTGTTTGGGTTAAGTTGGAATTGTGGTAGTTGTTGTTTAGGTGAAAATTGCTTAAGTTGGCGAATTTAGGTGAATTGTTGATATAATCAGTTTTAAGTTGATTCATGTTGTTAATTCAGTGATTATGAACATGTTAACATGATTAGAAAGTTGGAATTGTTGCTTTAAAGTTATGTTTGGGATTTTAAGTTGTTTTGGGAGAAAACGAGTTTATGAGACGAACTTTGATTTAATCCGATTAAGTTAAGTTTAAGTGCTTAAGATTAAGATTTTTTAGCCATGTTAAGTGGTAAGTGATGGAGTGTGTCTTGTTTAAGGTGTTGGGTGATAAGTCATAATTTATAGGTTTTTAAGGGTTTCTTTTTATGCAAGTTTAGTCATTTTTCCTTATTTTCTTGAGCTATTTTACTTCAGTACCTTTGTTTTTCTTTCTAGGCATAGATAATGATGAGCAAACACTTTGGAGCAAAATCACAAAAAGCCGAGCAAGAAAAGTCAAGTTTCAAGGCAAAAGTGAGATGGCACGGTTATGCCATCACTTACACTGATCGTGCGTCCCAGATAAGGCTGACCATGCCATTCAAGGCAGCGGGATCACGCACGGCCATGCGTTCAGAGAGCACGGTCGTGCGCCTGTCCAGTTCTTCAGATTCTGGCGTTTTGGAACTTGGCACGACCATGCGCCCATATGGCACGGTCGTGCACGTTATGCAGTCAGAAATTATGATTGAAAACTCTTGGTTTTTGCCAATTATTGCTGTATAATTCGTGGTTAATGCTTTGTCCATGGCTTTAGGCTATAAATAGATCTCTAATCAGAGTTGTTTCTCATCTTGGAATGAGTGTAAAGTTACTATAGTGAGATTGTAACTCTATCTTGTTCTAAGCTCAAACACTTTATAAAATTTCTGCATTTTTACTTTTCCTTGCAATTTACTTTATTGTTCTTTATATTTTTGCACTTTATTTTATTGCACATTTACAATTCTTGTCATTTACTTTCTTGCCTTTACAATTCATGCAATTTACATTTTGTCAAGTGTCTACAATGAACTCTTGTAAGTCGACTAGTCTAGTCTTGGGATTGTTGGAAAAGTCTAAGGACTAGATCCTAATCAAACTAAGCCTAGACTCTATTTTATTAAAAATCATTTTCCTATCTAATCTCATCGTTTTTAAACTCAGTAGCAAGTCTTGAACGAAGTACCGAACGGAGAAGTTCAACAACAACTACTTCATCATTTCAAATATCAAGTGAAGTATCGAACGAAGAAGCTTGATATTGGAACAAATGAGATTAGACAAGGCATTGTAAAGTTTGATGGGAACACCCCAAATGAGTAGTTTTACAATGTTTTGAGGCCATAAGATTTGCACTTAATGGGTCTCATATAGCAATCAACCATGAGAATAGGCGTGATTGCTATTGGGATACATTCATGTATTTCGAGAGGAAACATGAATTACCTTAGAGAATCTTGCCTTTGGAAAATAGATTAAATATAGAATAGAGATATAGGCTTGACCTTTTAAGATTCTATCATTAGATATACCAATAATCTCAAGATGCTTTTTATTATATAAAACTTAACCAAAAACATTTTCCAACTCAAAACTATAATTTGTTCAGCTAACATACTCTGAAAATACAATTGGTATTTACTAAACTCCCTGTGGATCGATACTCTTTTATTACATGATATTAACCGTGCACTTGCGGTAACGTATCATTGGGACGAATTTGGTGTGAATTAGATTGAAAACGATATTGAAAAACTGTATTTTCGTGGAAAACGGAACGAAAAATCAGTCGTCCCTGACCTGCACAGGGTGCACGACCGTGCGCCTATATGGCACGGTCGTGCGTGATCTTGCTGTCAGGTTAGGCACGACCGTGCCAAACTTCCTGAGTTTTGAAACTCTATTTTTATGACTTTTTGAGGTATCCAATGACCCTAAATGGTTCCCAAACCTTTAAACTTAATTAGTAAGAGTATAATGAAGATGTTTATGATTGATTAACGTGGACATAAGTTTAGTGAGACTTATAGGTTAATTAATTATAAATGAACTTTACAAATGAAGTGAAATGGAGACGTTTTGGGTATTGTTCATGAATGAATGATTGTGTATGATGCTAAGCTCGATTACTTGACTTGATGTGTGGCCTTAGTGATTTGATAATGCGTTTGGTGATGAATTGGTGATGATACGTTATATGACGGTGTGAATCGTATAACAGATGATGAGAATGTTTGGTGTGCATTGTCGAGTCTCTATGTGGGTCCATGCATCAGTCTGGTGTTGTATGGTGATTTCATTGCGAGGTTTTAGATCTTGAGGATTTCATCGTTGATTGTATGGTGAATTCATTGCGGGGTTTTAGATCTCGATGAGTTCATCGGTGAACGGTACCGCATGCATATAGAGTCGTGTTAGGCGCATTACATTCACAAGAGTCGTTTTTGGTAATATGTTGGCGTAAACTTGTGCATTAAGGTGGTAAACGCTTAATTGGTGATTGTATAAGATCATAATCGAATTGTAAATGAATTGATGATACTCAATGAATCTTGAGTGTTTGATATATGATTGAAGTTTGTGATTAAGATTGTAATTCAATATGAATGTGATATGTATGTTGAGTTATGTAACCAGACTCGTTTGTTTAGATGTATATGTGATGATTGTTGATGTTGCCTGCCTGACATACATGCGTTTATTATTCTCTTATGTTGAGCATATATCTTACCCTCTAGTGATTTCATTGTCGCCTCATCCGCGGGTTCAACCCTTGTGGATGTAGACTTGCAGGTTGAAGAGTAGCTTACTCGTGAGTATGTCGAGGATGGTGTTTGCCTACTTAAGTTTATCCGCTTTGGAGTCTAACTTAGGAGCTCTGATTAGGATTTAGGGTTTTGCTGATGTTATGCCATGTGATCTTAGGATCAAACTTTGTTGAGATATTATATTGATTTGTATGTTATGACCGAGACATGACATTTGTATGATGTTGATTAGGATTTTATTCCGCTGCGATATGAATATGTTGATGAAATTTTTATAATGAGTATTTGATATGAGATGTATGTTGAAGTAATAAGGCTCTAATGTATGATAAATTCATGATTTATCTTTATAATTATGTTCTCCGGGATTAGGGCTTTACACGCCCTACGCTAGCCGCGCTGGACGCGGTGACCTCTACAATCCATCTAAAGATGAAGTATCACAATGAGAGCGGCGAAGTGGTTATCATCCACGCAGATCTGGATAGTGCCAACAGATGCTACAAAGCCTTTCAAAAGCTCGAGTCCGCCTCTATACTGAAGTCCGCCTCCATTTTGATAAGTGCCCGGCACGACCAAGAACCACCGCCAACAATAGAGCGAACACCACAAAACAAGACGTAAAATGCAATAAAGCCCAAAGCGCTATAGTAGCTAAGTACTAATAAGTTTCTAAATTTCATTCCTAATATTTTCA
This sequence comes from Medicago ruthenica, assembly GCA_018208015.1. Classification (NCBI taxonomy): domain Eukaryota; kingdom Viridiplantae; phylum Streptophyta; class Magnoliopsida; order Fabales; family Fabaceae; genus Medicago; species Medicago ruthenica. The sequence continues at coordinate 21,971,087 of CM031374.1, read as the reverse complement.
ATTAGAAAACCAAAAAATAAACTCATTGTAAATCCATTTTCACAATATTAATAAATTGAGCATTTTTCGCTCAAAAAGAAATGCGTTTGTTAGATTATTTGGTTGAACAGGGCCGAAAGTCCTAAGTCTACAGGAGAAGTCAACCACCAAAGACCAAGCGGTTGTTTGGCTTCTGCTCTTAAGCGGAATGACACTCTAAACAACCACGGCAAACCCACCTAAGGGCTAGCCACCCTCTAGGCAGAGTGTCTCGCCCCGCAAATGCCCTCAAAAAGAGGGACTGAACCTTGGCTGATCACGTTCCCCCGGGCACCAAGTGAAGACAAGCACGCGAGAGTCAAGGCACGAAGCCCATGAGCAAAGGGGCAATTCAGTCGCAACATGAAATAAAATGCTAGTCAACGTGGCATGAAACAAAATGCAAATGCGAAAGGGAAGTGACAACGGAAATAAAATAACATCGCATAATATAAAGCAGATGAAAAATCAAGCTCGAAACAATGAGTAAGTAAGAAGAGTTCATTTCATTAAAGTAGCAGTTGGTTACAAAAGGTGTCGCCACAACGCAATTACATAATCTAAGCAAAAAGCAAAAAGAAATTACCAGGCGCCCCCCTCCCATGAATTAGGACACTGAAGAATAATGGGGTTTATGTCCATCCTAGTCGATATGGACCTTTGAACGGTCAATCTTGATGGGAGGATAAAAGAACTCCACTTGGTCTAGTGCATCCTAGAAGGCCTCCTCCGAAACCTGAATGCCAAGGTCCACCGCTTTGTCAAGCTTATGCTTATAAAGCGCCGCCTCGCTCTGAGCGGCAACCTTCTAAGCGAAGGTTGTTTCCAGGGCGGCACGGAGCGACACCTCACTCGCTGGAGATCCATTGCGGAGGCAGCGTTATCAAGAATAGATACCTTGGAGACACCCTTCAGTACCTCCTTCTCTAAACGAGTATGATTCGCAGTCAGATCTGCACCTTATCATTCACAGAATCTAAAGATTGTTCAACCTTTTCCTTAGCTTCCTTGGCATCCTCAGCCTCCTTGGCGGCCACCTCCTTAACCCGCCGGATTTCTTCCGCAACAGCCTCCTTCACTTTCTTAAGGGTTTCCTCATGAGTTTTCGCAAGCTCATCCATCTTCTTCTTGGCTTCACCCAAAGACTTGAAACTGCTCTCAAATTCTACCTGACACTTGGGATCCATGCAGGTGGCGATGTAATAGGCGGCCATTAAAGTGCACAAATTTGCCAATTTGTAAGCACTCATTGCGCCGTTCGATACTAGCTTCCGCCGAGAGGAAACATCGAAGTTGTCAAAGTAGGCTCGGTCCTCGGGCACTAGAGCACGCACATATTCCTCTTGAGATTCAGGGAGGAAACCAGTAAAGATGCTGGGAAGTTGAAACAAGGGCATTTGACCGACCCCAGCAATGTGCGCCGTTGAAGCAGACGAAAGGACAACGTTAGAATTGCTGCCGCCCACTTCCAAGCTAGCCAGGCCGGTAGGGCCCTTAAGTTTCTTGGGAGGTTCCCTGTTGTCAGCCTTCTCTCCTCCATCATTGTCTAGGGCGCCTCTCTTTTGGCCCCTCTCCCGCACCGATAACTTACCGGGAATGGATTTATCATGGCACCGAGAATCCTGAGGGGACCTCCTTCAAGAGCCCGAAGGACGCCTTGAACTTTCCTTAAGGGCAGAGTCCCCCCGGGGCGGAAGCTTACCTACCACCAGAGCGTCATCCTTGACAACTTTAGAAGGACCAACCACCTTTTCAAACTCCACCTTCTTCCCAGCAAGAGCTCTGGCAAGCTCAGGAGGAATGACCCCCTCCTGAGCTTTGGATTGTTTCTCTGAAGAAAGCGCCCTTCCAGCGACAGAAGGCGTGCTCATCTCCTTCCTCATGGCCTTCAGCCTATCCAAATAGACCATGTAATCTGCATAAGAGGAAAACAAACAGTAAGTAGGTAAACAATAAAGGGTGACGACAAAAACAAATGACAATCTACACCCTCAACTCTTACCAAATATTTCCCTTCGATGGGTGGCATCCCTCCCTCTGACGACCATTCTGGTGTCGTTGAGCCTTCCCAACTGTTTTAGTCGGGTCGTCAGGATAATCGGGATCCTGGACTTGCTCCAATTCAAAAAAGGACACGAATTCCTCTAAATCGAACCTCAGTTGTAATTCAGAAGGGGTAAGCCCAGCGTCCGTGTTATTGGTATACCCGGCTGAAGGGGAACCGTGATGCTTTTCACTCAGAAATGGAAAAAAAGAGGTGTGTGCGCCACCTCATCAGGAGAAGCCAACATACTAGAGGAGCCGCCACCACAAGCTTGATTCCGGCTCTGCTCTCTCCACGCCACGACAAAATCGAAATCTTGGGTAGCCTCAGAATCCAGGCTTTCAGAATCCGAGCACTCCTCCGGATGGCCTAGAGGGATACGACAAATACACTCGTGGGCGCGCCTGTTTAGGGGACGGAGTAACACATACTTGTGTTTCTAGGACTTCAAAGAGTCCACGTAGCTGTCAAACAATTTCCTCATTTGGTGGAGGGACACCCAGCTTTGAGGCCCCGTCTTGTGCTTCTGTTGAACTCGGACCGTGGTAAAGAACAGGCGCAGCGAAGGCTGTTGGCCTTTATACTCACACCAAAATTGGAACACTTTCACGAGCGCCCAGAACAAGGGATGAAGTTGAGAGAGAGCCACTTTCAAATGATGAAGGACCCCAAGTTCTTAGAAGTCCCAAAACAAACACTCATTTTTACTCCCTCAACCCTAGGGATGGCAAAATGGGTTGGACCCGTCGGGTTGACCGGTTTAACCCGACATTTATAGCAGGGTGGGTTGAGATTTTGAACCCGCCACAAGTAGGGTGTCCGCTCCACCTAACCCGTTAAAAAGCGGTGACGGGGCGGGGCGGTTTGGCCTGTTGGGTTGATATGTTGAAAAGAAACTTTTTTTCACTTCTTTTTTATTTATAAGTCACAATCAATTTTCCAATTTTCACCTTCATATGTTGGGGGAAAAAATTCAATTAATTTTGTCACTTTTGTTTTATGATTTTAGCCTTATATTTTTAACAATTAGTTAATTGATAACTCATAGAGTTGTTTTATGTAAATATATATGTTTCATATTTTTAGTGGAGTCATTAGTTATATATTTAGATTTCTTTAAATTGGCTTTAAATTTATATATTTTTACATTGTTTATGTAAAGATTTTAATTAATATTTTTTTTTAAAAAAAAACATTGACGGGTCAACCCGCCGGTCCGCCATAAAACGGGGCGGGGTGAGATTTTCAACTCTATTTCTCTAGTTGGCCCTCCCCGCTCCGCCTCTTTCTAGACGGGTTATTGGCTGGGAGGGGCGGGTTGGCCCTTTTTGCCATCCCTATTCAACCCAGAAAAGCAAAAGAAATGAACAAATACAAAAGAAAGGAGAGACGAAAAGAAAGTACCTTTAAGGTTAGAGGATTTTTGAAGGAAAGATGGAAACTCCGTAAAGCCGCATAATTATGAAGCTTTAGCCCAAGGAAAAGGGATTCTCACTCTAAACGATCGAAGGAAATCAGAAAAGAAACAAAACCGGATGCGAAAGCGTTTCTGGAAAAATGTATGGAAGAGATAAGGGTGGAGAGCTTTTCTGGAGATATGAAGGCTTGAAAGCGTAAAGAGTGGAAACGTAGAGTTTCCCTCCTTTTGTAAGCCCTGAAATATCCAGACCAACGACCCAGATGAAGAGAAACCGGAAGGTCTCGATCCAACGGTTGGGAAATAACTTCGAACGGCGGAGAGTACTCGAGTGGCGCGCGTGTGAAACGTGATTCCCGATATGCATGCAGACCACTAAGCTGGCACGTGGAAAGCGAAACTAGACAACCATCTCGTCAAAACGTTTCAGTTCAAGGCATTTAATGCAACTACCCCCAATCGCGGATCCAGGGCACCATCTTCTCCAACGCAGGGCGGCCGCAGAACTTGCTCAAGACCCTTGAATGTGCCCGATACTTGAGAGCGTCCCAGTAGAACGCCTCGCATGATTAAACTGTTGCGCCATAAAGGCATCAACGACTTGGGGGGCAACTGTTCTGGACCGCCCAGAAGGCCAATCCAGCAATGACACGTGGATCACACGTCCACCACGCCAAGGCGCATCGCCTGAAGGAACACGACAATATCAGTGCTCGTCACCGCACCTGAGCACGCCCCCGTACATCAGACGCCATACACGTGTCCCATAAACACCTGTTAATCACACGCCGCATATCACGGAAACAATTATTATCACACACACACACACACACCTATATAAGGGTGAGTTAGCTTCACCTTCAAGGTACGATTCACTTTACCCACACTTTTCACGCACTCTCTCTCAGTTCCAATACTAACTTGATCATTAGAGTGGTAACGTGCATGTAGGCACCTTCCGTTCTACCGCGAAGACTTATCGCCACTGTACCGGAGCACTTTCCGCCACTGTTGTCTCCATAAGTTTCTCACCGGACATATCAACTTCCTTTTTTTAATAAAAATAAAATAAAGATTTTCAAAACAAAAAAAAAAAAGAGAAAAAATTAAAAAATATCACCAATTTAATAAAAAAAAATTCAAAAAAAAAGAGAACAAATAAAAAAATATTACCAATAAGACCTTATCCCTATTAGGGTTGGGAATAGGCTAGGCCGGGCTAGGCTTTGCAAGGCCTAAGCCTGGCCTGCCAAATTTTTTAAGGCCTAAGCCTGACCTGCGACCTGTCATAGGCTTACTTTTGAGGCCTGAGCCTGGCCTTCTGAAAGCCTGATAAGGCCTGCTAGCCTGTTTAAAAGTCTATATCATATGAACATCTTTAAGTAAGCAATGTGATCTAAGTTTAAATAGACTAGCGAACTAATAGATCAATTAGATTAAACTCTCTTTTAGTAATCAACATGAGTTTTTAGGGAATTTAACTATATATTGCATCATATTTCAATTCTAGTTTATAATAATACATTTGTATATGCTAAAAATTAATGTATACTAATAAACTTAAATTACTAACGAATTTATATTTTAATTCAAAGTACAAAATATATTATAATAATAAATAATATTAATCATATTTACTTAAATAGGTCGGCCTAATATGTTTTTTCAATGATATGTGGCCTGACCTTTTAAGCTAAATAGGCTTCTAAAAAAGCCTAGGCCTTCTCTATTTAAGAAAAAAGCCTGGCCTGACCTGGCCTGTCGTAGGCTAGGTTGTAGGCCCCTATAGGCCGGCCTGGCCTATTCCCATCCCTAATCCTTATGTGTAAAAACCTTAAAACATTCATTTTGAAATGTTATTAGTTAATTAATTAACGTGTAAAACTCTCTTACTCAAAACCACCCACCGGTAATAATTGAGTTTAGCTAAAAAACAAAGCTCATAGCAATAGGAGTAGGTAATAAGGCTGCCAGCTGTTACCATATCACTCTCTCTCCCTCCTCTCTCTCTCTCTCTCTCTCTCTCTCTTCATCTTTTTCTGCTCACTGTTATTCTCCGATTAGGGTTTCCATTTTCCGATCCATTCTTCACAACAACCACCGTAACTCTTTTCTCTTTCACTCTCTCTCCTCACACACGGTACGGTAATTTTCTCTCTCTAACCGCTTTTTCCTTTGGTTCTACCTCTAACCCTTACTCATTCTAATAATCGCTTAATTTTTTATTATGTTCACCATTGGTGCGTTTGTTGTGAGTTTAATAGTGTCAATGTTGTTGTTTGTTGCTTGATTTTGTTGATCGTTTGTATTCGGTGCAAAAAGGAATGAATAATCAGTGTTTATTGCCATTTTTTAGAAAAATTGTCAAATCAAATTTTTCGGGTTTAGAAAATCATATATATTTTGTATAGTAGTTACTATAATGGAGTGTTTTATTGGGGTTTTCTTCATCTATTTCTTTGTTTGGAAGTTTTTTTTTTTTTTGGTATAAAGTAGTGGCTTATCCCTAAATACTTAGGCCCTGTTTGGATAAACAACTTATTTTGCAGCTTACAGCATAAGTGGTTATCATGATAATCACTTATGTATAAGTTATTTCTATAACAAAAATAAAAAAAGTTAAATTTTCATATAAGATATTAGCTATTTTCATAAGCTTTCTTCCAAAAAAATGTGAAAATAAGCTGAAAATAGCCTGTGAACATGTCATAAGCTGTTAATATAAGTTCTTCTAAAACAGTGTCACAAAATTTATGCCTGTAGATAAGCTCAAGTAAGATCCTTCCCCAACAGATCCTTAGTTGTGAAGAACATTGGCTTTCTTTGAACTTTATCTTTAGTTTTGTTGCTGTCATAATTTAATTTTTTGAAATAGAAGAATCTCATTGATTTTGTTCTATGCTTAATCATGTTTATGTTGGCCTTTTTGGGAATTATGTGGTAGTCTGAAAAAGCACTACCAGGTTGTGATTATCCTGTTCTAATCTAGCTTTTTAGCTATTACTTAAGTTATTATTAGCTATCAGTTACTAAACAGAGCATAAACTTTACTCTTATTTTAATCACAGTTAGTTTATCAATTGGTTTACCAAACAGAGCCTAAACTTTACTCTTATTTTAATCACAGATCTTAAGCTTGGAGTTGGAGGCAATAGTTTACTTCATCTCTATGTGCGGCCGTTTGGCTTTTCACGGGCATCAATTTGGTTATCTTGAGTAAAAACTCAATGTCACCAAAGGGCTAGAAAGTTATGGGCCGCTATCAGGATGCTAATTATTATAGAGGTAAGCACTAGTAGTATGGTTGTAATTCCTTACAACTGAATCATGATTATTTATTTTAGTTTTTCATAAGTTTCTGATTGTTTTTGTATGTAAAATCTTGTAGTTTTGTTTTGTAAACCCGATTATGGTAATGTGTTATTGTTGTGTGTGTGTGTGTGTGTGTGTGTGTGGGGGGGGGGGGGGGGGGGGGGGGATATTCATGCTGTAATATTTAATTTGCCATGTATCAAGAAATTTCCGGTTCTTTTTAATTCTTCATTAGAGCAAGGCACATGTGTACAAATTGTTGGCTTGTTATATCTTCGAGCACTATTGTTTAATGATTTACATGTGTGCTAAGTCAAGCTCTGTCTAAATTGTTGCAGGTTCTTTGTGCTGTCGGTTAATTTTATTTGTCATCTGGCTTCCTAATTTCCCAGATGTGACAGCGCAAGAAGTACATGCTGACCATAAGCAAACTACTTCTCTGGCAGTGTTAGCTAGTGAACCTACTTCTGGAGACACTGGACTCTTTGAACCTATAGAAATATCACCTGCTGTCATACCTAAAGTTCCATTTCCCACCGAGTCGGGTCCACCAATGTATCCTATTCCTAGTTTCCCTTCTAGATATGAACCAGTTTTAACTGGTAAATGCCCTGTAAACTTTTCACTACCAGAAATATCAGATATCCTCGATAGAACAGCATTTGATTGCGCTGTACCTTTGGCATCCCTTGTAAGGAATGTAATATGTTGTCCACAGTTTAGTAGCTTAATCCACATCGTCCAGGGTTTCTTTAGCAAGAAATCTAATAATCTGGTTTTGCCAAATACAGTTTCCGAACATTGTTTTTCTGATGTTATTAGTATTCTAGCCAGCAGGGGGGCAAATAGTTCACTCTCCACACTTTGTTCCATTAAATCATCTAATTTTACAGGCAGGTCATGCCCTGTGAAGGATGATGCTACTTTTGAAAGAACGGTTAACACAAGCAAATTAGTTGAGGCCTGCAGAACTGTTGATCCACTAAAAGAGTGTTGCAGACCTGTTTGTCAGCCTGCAATTATGGATGCCACACTTCAGATTTCTGGCAGACAAATGATGATCAATAATGATGACCATATGGCTGGGGAAATGAATCACACTGATTATCTAAATGATTGTAAAGGCGTAGTTTATTCATATCTCTCCAAACAACTATCAATTGAGGCCGCAAATAAAGCATTCCGGATACTATCTGCCTGCAAAGTCAACAAAGGTACATTGTTTAACTATTCGATTCTTCTTGTGGTTGTATATTTGGGTTTGGAGGGCATGTCAATGGCATGACTAATTTTATATTGCTGGTCTTAGCCTACCTCAGATGTCACATTTTTAATATTTTTTTTTCCTAGTTATGGGTCTAGATAAAGGAGAAGAGAAATACTGACTTTTAATATTTTTTGTAGGGGCAAAAGATGACTTTTAATATCATATAACAATGGTTTAATATGATTGTTAATAAACTTGAGTAAGTACCAAGACCATCGAGATATGTAATATGATTACTAATGACTTGATACAAAAGACTGAACACTAACCCTAATTTACAGGGATACAAGATTCCTATTCTTAATATATAGGGAAATCATGATAATACCTATGTAATATGGAAACTAATCTTAGGGGTTAATTTGAGATAAGAAACTAATCTTATGAGATAAACTATGATATCCAACATAATATCAAGATATTCTTAGATACTTCTTACTCCCTCATCCCAAATTGAGTGATCTAATTGATCGTTTCACACATCAAGAAAAAGTGCATAAATGAAAGATAGAGAATAATATTTTTACTAAAATAACCTTATTACGTATTGGTGTATTTATCAATATCATTAATGGAAAGTAGAAAATGTTGAATGGGGAGTGATGTAAGTATTATTTAGAGGTTACAATTGGAAACAAAGTAATTAATGTTGTATTGAAAATTGAAAAGGTCATTCATTTTGGGACAGTTTCTTTATGCAAATAGGTTAGTCATTTTGAGACAGAGGGAGTATATTCTAACAAGTTTATTACTTCAATAGAAAAGAGTTGGGATTCCTTTTCTTTGTTGTACTAAGTCTGTATAGTAACTCACATCCTATACACATTTTTAAATAACACAATTTCTTTATGGAATCCCATATAAAATAAAATTAACTGATTTCCGTAGCATGTGCATCAAACAATGAAAGGGATCTACTTGAAAAAATGTATCCATGATAAGTATTTAAATAGTATGTATTAAAAAAATTAAATTGTAACATTTTTTTGTTTTATTAACTCAGTAATCTTGCTTTTGCAGTTTGTCCTTTGACTTTTACGGAGCCTTCAGATGTAATTACTGTATGTCAGAATGTAGCTGCCCCTAGTCCATCCTGCTGCAGTTCATTAAACACATATATTGCAGGGATACAAAAACAAATGTTAGTTACCAATAAACAAGCTATAATATGTGCAACACAATTCGGATCTATGTTACGCGGAGGTGGGGTGATGACAAATGTCTATGAGCTTTGTGATGTTGATTTGAAGGATTTCAGCATACAAGGTATTTATTCTTATGCTTAAGTGATGTTCAAATTACTACCTATGACCATTCCTGAAATATCTCTAATTTAATTATTCTTATGTTGTGACTTTGCATGGTGCTGGGGAAGGATTCAGACAAGGTGTTTTGTTTTTTTATACTCCTTGCATTTTGTCGATTGCTGTTCTTTTTAATTTGATAATCTGCTCTCATGAGACCTGGGAATGTATGTTATAACAATAACAATCATTGGTTAAATATGATCAGGCCGTTTAAGGATAATTTGACCCCCTTTTTAGTAAAATAATACATTAGGTTTTGTTAGTAGAACCTGGTATTGGGGGATTGGATTCTCTCCATTGAAAATTCTCAAGTTTTCTCCATTTTCAATCTCCACCATTAAAATACAACAACCACTTATTTTTTTATAATTTAATTCTGACTATCTCTCCTATGTTTGATGGTTGGGATTCCACTTGAGAAAACTTGAGAGGATTTTCAATGGACAATCCAAATCCGTATTTGGGACACATTTGGATTTGTTAGAGTACAATCTTGGATTATTCCTACATAATTATATTCAGTAAGACAATTCTTTATAGGACAGTAAGTACATTCTTTATTTTTGTCAAGGTATGATTGAATTGTAAGTTAAACTGATATTTGTTGGTTTAGATGTAGGATGTCTACTTCGAAGCTTGCCCGGAGATGTGATATTTGATAATTCAACAGGCGTTAGTTTTACATGTGATTTAAATGACAATATTCCTGCACCCTGGCCCTCATCATCTTCATTTACATCTCTATCACTCTGTGCACCTGGTATGAGTTTGGACAAAGTTACTTTCACTTCACTATTGCTTACTTTTCATGTAGGATGTTGATGATATTACATGCTAGTGTTTACATTTGCTTAACTTGTCTCTATTTGGAGTTTTGCAGAGATGTCGTTACCAGCATTACCAATTTCACAGTCATTGAAAAACATTGGTGCGTGCCGTTTTGGTTCCAGTTCCATTTTGATTTTTTTTTTTCTCCATGAATTAAGACCATCTAGGCTGTCAGTTGATTAATTAAATACACTATTTAAATACCTATTCAAGTAGGACTTAGGCCACAAATTGTGTGCTAGTGTGGGATCCAATATTGACTTGTGAATATGGTGGATTGTGCAGGTTGTAATTCTGCAGGAGTGGGATTGCTTGCGATTATATTTTCATTTTTCATCAGTACGGTTGTACTGAGATTTTAGGATTTTGAAGTGTGCCAGGAAGGCATTTCAAAGTGCCAATGGTGTGGGTTTTGCATGTATATTTTTTAACAGCCTCATTGTATAGCAGCATCCATTTCCCCCCTTTTCCACGCGTCTTCTGCTTGTATGATCATTCCTGAGCTAGTGCTTATTTTATTTAGGATCCATATGTGCTGTGAAGGGTTCGATTGTTTGTGATGAAATACAGCCAATCAAGTAGCAAAATTAGCACACTGAAGTTCTGCTTGCAATTCACAATAGACTATTACTTTCCCACCCTATCAGTTTCTCATGCGCCTCATTTTTTTCCTTCCAAAAATACCCTTTATTTTGATGACAAAATTAAAACAAAATTTTTATTTTTCAAAGGCTTTGTTCTCAGAGTACACTTATCACAACCTCAAATGCTTTTCATGAATCTTTTCAACCTAACAACAGTTTCAAGTAAGTGTGTGTGTGAAGTCTAGCTTTTTATTACTCCTGTGTCAAAGATATTATGAGGAAAACAAATTCCAACCTTAGCAGTAAACATACGGATAAAATTTCACATTCATTTCATATAAGTTAGGTGGGAATTCTTTTCTTGGTCACTTTGGTGTTCATTTTTTTTTCTTTTTATAGTAAGCTATAGAAGAATTTTTTTTCTTTTTGAGGATAAACAAATGATAGCTGAACAAAGTAATTACCGATCTTGTTTCTAATGATGATTAGCTGAACAAAGTAGATTTTAATAGTTCAATAGTTTCTTGGTTAAAATTCAGATTTTATAAAGAAGCATTGGGATTGTGGATGAATCTTAATGATAAATACTAAATAATTCCAAGTCTATATCTCTATCTTATGTTAAATCCATTTCTAAAGACGAGATTCTCTTTTATATTTCATGTTTCCTTTCAGAATACATGAATGTATCTTGATGATAACCAAGCCTATTCTCATGGTTGATTATCATCGAGACCCTTTAAGTGCAAATCTCATTAAATCTCAAGATTCACAAAACTATTCTCATGTTTTGTTCGTCTTGTCTAATTTCATTTGGTTTAATATCAATCTTCACCTTTCGATACTTCGATTGATATTTGGTATAAGGATTAAAAACTATGAGATTAGATTAGAAAGTGAATTGTAAAAAAATAGAGTCTAGACTTGGTTTGAATAAGATTAGATCATTAGACCATTTCAACAATCCCAAGACTAGACAAGTTTACTCACACATGTTCATTGTAGACAAAAGACAATTATTTAAAGACATGTAATATAAGAACATAAAAATAAATTGCTGAATATAAAATTGCAGAATTGTAAAGAACAGGAAAATAAAGTGCAAGAATATAAATTGTAGAAAATATAAGAACAAGGTGTCATACCCTAATTTTGCCCCACCTACATGCATGCAGTACTTTTTTTGGAACCATTTTTATTTTTGTTTCTTCGAACACAAGTAACCACAAAGTTCGCTAGGAAATTGTTGTTTCTTCACATATAAGTAACACAAAATCCTTAGCTCTTTTTCATGTTCATTCTCATTTTCACTTTTTTGGATAAATTTATTTTTATTCCCATTTTGCCCTTTTAAAAAAATAATAAATTCAAAATTGTTTCTTCATTTACAAGAAACACAAAAAATACATTAAAACACATTTTTTGGTCATTTTTGTTTTTACTTTTTTTTTCATTCATTTAATAAATTCAAAATTTAAAAATTTTAATTTTTATTATTTATTTTTATTCATTGTATTTTGTTACTTCATTCTCAAGAAACTCAATTCCATCACACCCAAAATTCCAACTTTGATTCATTTCATTTCTAATTCATTTTCAATCACAAAAATCATGACTTTGCACCAGTTGTACTTCCAATTACACAAAAAAATTCAAATGTCCAAAAAACACCAACTTTGACAAATTCATTCCAAATGCACATTTCACTCCCATTTGATTCCTTCACCATAATTTCTCATTCTAGAACCATCTTCACACACCACAACCCATCATTTTCACGCAGATCATCATCCATAAACAAAGGCATGACAAAAAAGAAGCAAATTCACCAAAAATCTCACAAAAATATCTCATTTTACAAAAATTCCAAATTGCCCTTTCTTCAACCACTCTTACCCTAATTTTCCACTCTTGGTCACCAAGTTACTCCCTCTATAAATACCCCATCAGCTGTGCATCAGAGGAGGCCGAAATTGAGAGAGAGAAAAAAATCATTTTCATCAAAAAAACCAAAAACTTCAAAAACAATTGAAACCTTCATTTTTCTTCAATCCAAAGCTTCTAAACACTCTCATAAGATCAAAAACACTCAAAAACACAAGAAAAACCATCAAGAACCTTGAATCCTAAACTCACCATTGCTAAGAAAAGTTGGATTTGGTTAGACCAATCCCGAGTTCAAACAAGGTGGGTTTCGATTTATTTATGTTCCTGGAAGTGTTGTGAATCTTTTCCAATATTTAGATTTGCTTAGATCGTTTTCGTGTTTTTTTTTATTTGAAGTTGTTGTTTACTTTTTTCTCTGTACAAGCTTCCACTGGGAAATCTAAGCATAGATTCATGATCAGTGCGAAAAATCGAGCAAGATGGTATATTCATTTGTAATTTTTGAGGTTCGTTTGAGATTTGGAGTTTTTGAGCTTTTTTCCATGGATGTTGCTTGTGTTGGCCGATTTTGAGCAAGGAGGAAGAAGGAGTTGACTTCCTTCTTCCTTTGACCGCGTGGGCCCCACTCCTTCTTCCTTTGACCGTGTGGGATTCAATCTAGTGTCAATTTATCAAACACATATACCTTGTGTTCATTAGTATAATTGTTTAATTGCTCTTAGGTTTGGTTTCAGACTTGTTTAGTTTTGTACATTGTGTGAGAATTATCAATCATAGGTTGTATTAAGATTTGACTTTAAATCTCTCAATTCTTTAGTGAATCTTATCATTCATTACATAGTCTTATTACTTTTTTCATTGCCATTGATTCAAGCATAAATCCAATTAGTCAACTTTGTTTTCAAAACCCGCTTTCGCTAAAAACTCGATAAACTTTTTAAAACGTTATTCACCCCCCCTTTAGCGCGTATTACCTTGACATATAAACCAACAATGGACATGTGCTTGTTCCGTTGAAGCCACAAAGCTCAGTACTGTAACACCCTAAGACCCCGACTTTAATTTAATAAATACCAAAAATATAAATAATGGAGATTAGGTGTTACACATCCTCATTTATTATCGTTTCATAGAACAAAATCATAAACATTGCAGCGGAAAAATTCAGCATTTTTATTATAACAAAATCAAGTCTCAACATCCATAATTAATTCATAAACTTAAAAATACTTCAAACATCAAAATGTAAAACCGAATAGTCAACCCGACCCTAGTGTTACATATCAGAGCTCGTATCGACTACATACTTATTCGACTACTAATAGAAGAGAGAAAACAGAATATGCCTCCGCCGCCACTTGCTGAATCGTCCCACAACTAGTCTTCCTCAACCTGAGTGTCTGTACCCCAAGAGTACATCCACCAAAACCACACAACAACAAGAAAGGGGTGAGAAAATACAACCATACATAGCTTTAGGAAATCATGTGCAATAATAGGAACATTAGTTATCGCATCCACCGTCATAGAACATCAACAATATTTTATTCTTCATTAGATTCTACATCTCATCAGCTCACGTTTATTACTCTTTCTTAAACACCAAGAACTAGCATCATCAATTTAATATGCATATGGACACTTTCCTAAGACCTACATGAATGTGGTACCACACCTATCGTCGTCATAATTTGCCAGAGATATGTTACTGGACTTTCATCGTCATTGCATCTGCATAATTTCCTAGACACGACCCTATATATATGCATGAGGACAGACTCTTCAAGTATTTAAATATTAACACACCAACAACAACTTACAACCATAGATGCAAACTCTTCCTAATATGCACGACACCGGGACAAAACATATCGTCATCATTCACGTCATCATCATAAGAAAACATTGTCTTCATAAATATACATCATCACTCACATCATTATTATTCTCACTCATCATCATCCGCATCATCAGTAAACATAGACACCGTCAAATATTTTATTATCGACACATCGTTAAATAAAGTATCAATTACACATCTTCTAATAATTCATCTTAAGAAGTAACTATGGTATTCAATCATACGGCACACATGTTTATATATAATGATACGGTATAAATTTCCAGCATATCATAACGGCACATATGGTATTCAATCATAACAGCACAAATATTTATATCATAACAGCACATATAAATTTCCAGCATATAGATTTCTAGCATATAAGTATGTAGCATAATTCACAAAAGGACTATACTAGAAGCTTATATAATAATAGAAATAACAAAACAACAAACATACAATCCAAGTAGCCAAAAAGCTCCTGTGATTAATTCTCACAAGTCACAAGTTTAAAAATGAACCATTATATGACCACAATTACATAAAATTAATTCTGCTTCCAAACCTTAGTTATACTGAAAAGTGACAAAAAGTAGCTCTTGTCCTATGCCAAAAAGTTAACACTAAATTTTACATCAAACTTTACATCAAAATAGTTTTTTGAGTGAAAATACCAAAAATAAATCAATACACTTTATACTCAATTGTTAATGAATCAATACAAAATCAAATTAAATTAAAAATCACTTTTTTTAAAAACTGTACAAACACACATATGTGATATGTATAATAATTGTTTGAATCCTAACATGATGAACCTGGCGAATTATGCAATGGCAGCGAATTATATACAATGGCAGCGAATTATGCACTATGTAAATATGAATCCAAACATAAATATGATATATATACAATGGCAGCGAATTATACACATACGGCTCAATTATGCACTATAGCAACGAGTTAATCAAACAAGCAGAAATAAATAGACAGCAACATCAATGGCAGCGTGATTCAAAAGGGAAAATATTGGGAGACTGAAATTTGGAATTAAGAAAAAATACTACGACAACCTTAGCCTGAAATTATCAAAGATCATGAAAATAAACAGAAATCTTTCACTACCCATATGCTCACAAAACCCTTACGGTGAATAAAATCCCCCCCCCCCTACCTCGATTCCTCAAGTCTCCGGTTTGGCTTGACTTCCTGAAGCTAGGTTCCTTCTCTCTCTGACTGCGGCTTTCTTTTTCTCTATTCCACATTTTGCCCAAAACTCCCTTCTAATTTCCCAAACCCTTATTTGTATTTTTTGGCCAGCCGCTCTTCCTATAGTTTTTCTCTTCTATTCACCATTTTTTTTTTTGTTTTTCCCCTCCCCCCACTTATTAAAAACCTATTTTCTACACCTCCTACTCTTTTCTATTTTAAATTCTCGTATCACAAATTAATTCAACCATCTCAACATTTACATCACATTTCAAATAGAACAACATTAATAATAATATTCACCACACACACCTATTAAACTTTATTGGATTACTTAAAATAAAAAGTTGGGGTGTTACAACTCTCCCCCACTTAACAGATTTTCGTCCTCGAAAATTACCTGAGATAAATAACTCTGGATAAGATTCCTTCATCTTACTCTCCAGCTCCCACGTGATACTCTCTCCTGCAGGTCCTCCCCACGTTACCTTGACCAACGCGATCTCCTTGCCCCTTAATTTCTTCACCTCTCGGTCTTCGATTTTTAATGGTGAGGTCTCAATGGTCAAATTCTCCTTCACTTGCACTTCATCCATCTGAATTACGTGAGACGGATCGGGAACGTATTTTCGAAGTTAAGACACATGAAACACACTGTGAAGGTTTGAGAGTGCGGGTGGCAAGGCAATTTGATAGGCTACTACTCCAACTCTCTTTGTAATCTGATAAGGACCAATAAACCGAGGCGTAAGCTTCTTAGACTTTAACGCACGACCAACACCCGTCACCGGAGTGACCTTCAGAAACACATGATCCCCTTCTTGAAACTCCAACGGTTTCCTCCGCTTGTCATGATAGCTCTTCTGCCTACATTGCGTAGCTTTCATCTTTTCTTGAATCATTTTAATCTTCTCGGTTGTCTGCTGTACAATCTCTGGTCCTAATACTGCGCTCTCTCCCGTCTCATACCAACACAACGGGGTTCGACACCTCCTCCCGTACAGGGCCTCAAAAGGCGCCATTCCGATGCTAGAATGGTAACTATTATTGTAGGTGAACTCAATCAGTGGTAGGTAAGCATCCCAACTCCCTCCTTGTTCTAAAACACAAGCTCTCAACAAGTCTTCTAAGGACTGGATCGTCCTCTCTGTCTGGCCGTCCGTCTGTGGGTGGTATGCGGAACTTAACTTCAATTTAGTCCCTAGAGCCTTCTGTAAACTCTCCCAGAATCTTGAGGTAAACCACGGGTCTCTATCTGAAATGATGCTTGAAGGGACGCCATGTAACTTAACTATTTGCTCAATATAAATCTCTGCTAGTTTCTGCAATGGGTAATTTAACCTTATTGGTATGAAATGGGCCGACTTGCTCAATCGATCCACTACCACCCATATGGTATCACTCCCTTTCGAGGTCTTCGGCAGGCTTGTTACAAAATCCATAGAAATGCTATCCCACTTCCACTCTGGAATGTTCAACGGTTGCAGCAACCCGGACGGTTTCTGATGTTCGATTTTTTATTTCTGACAAACTAAGCACGAGTACACAAATTCAGCCACTTCCTTCTTCATGCCTGGCCACCAAAACATTTTCTTAAGATCCTGATACATTTTTGTAGCCCCTGGATGTATACTCAGCCCACTCCTGTGACCTTCCTCTAGAATACTCCATTTCAATTCTGGTATATCGGGCACACAAATTCTGTCCTTAAATTTCATAACCCCGTTCTCATCCATTCTGAAATTCGTCTCCTTTCCTTGGTTGATCAGCGTTAAGTGATTCACCAATTCCAAGTCGGACTTCTGCCCCTCTTTAATCTCTTCCACCACCGTACTTGTCAGTTTCAGCATACCCAACCTTACACTTCCCGGCGTCACTTCACAAACCAAACTAATGTCTCTAAACTATTCAATCAACTCCATCTCCTTGACCATGAGTGCTGACATGTGTATGACCTTCCTACTCAAAGCATCTGCGACTACATTAGCTTTTCCTGGATGGTAATTCAGCTCAAAATCATAATCTTTCAAGAATTCCAACCACCTTCGTTGCCGCATATTCAACTCTTTTTGGTCAAACAAGTATTTTAAGCTCTTATGATCACTAAACACCTCAAACCTTGATCCATACAAGTAATGCCTCCACACCTTAAGCACAAATACCACCGCTGCTAACCCCAAATCATGAGTCGGATAATTCTTTTCATGAATTTTCAATTGTCTTGACGCATATGCTACAACCCGTCCTTCCTGCATAAGTACACCACCCAAACCTCTATTAGATGCATCACAGTAGACCACAAATGACTTACTCGGCTGCGGTAGGATTAATACTGGTGCCGACGTCAACCTCTTCTTAAGTTCCTGGAAACTTTCCTCACATTGGTGATCCCACACATAAGCCTCGCCTTTTCGAGTCAATCGTGTCAAAGGCAATGCCAACTTTGAAAATCCTTCGATAAACCTACAATAATAACCAACCAAGCCCAAGAAGCTTCTTATTTCCGTAACCGATTTAGGGGCTTCCCATTGTAACACGGCGTCTACTTTGGATGGATCAACCGCTATTCCCTTACTAGAGATTACATGACCTAGGAAACTCACTTCGCGTAACCAAAATTCAAACTTTGACATTTTAGCATATAACTTATTCTCTTTTAAGGTTTGCAACACAATTCTCAAATGTTCCGCATGCTCCTCTTCCGTCTTGGAATACACCAAAATGTCATCTATAAACACCACTACAAATCGATCCAAGTAAGGGTGAAAAATTCTATTCATATACTCCATGAACACTCCGGGGGCGTTAGATACTCCAAATGGCATCACAGAAAATTCATAATGGCCATACCGAGTTCGGAAAGCGGTCTTGGGTACATCTTCTGCCTTCACTCGAATTTGATGGTATCCTGATCTCAAATCAATTTTACTGAACACACAAGCACCGGTCAGCTGGTCCATAAGGTCATCAATCCTGGGTAGTGGGTACTTATTTTTAATAGTAACTTTGTTCAATTGACGGTAATCCACACACAACCTCATACTGCCATCTTTCTTCTTAACAAGCAACACAGGCGCACCCCACGGTGAAACACTAGGCTGGATAAACTTCTTCTCTAGTAATTCCTCCAGCTGTTTCTTCAATTCGCTCAACTCGGAAGCGGACATTCGATAGGGTGCAATTGACACAGGGCTAGTTCCAGGAACCAAATCTATGGTGAAATCCACCTCTCTCTCTGGTGGTAAATCACTAATGTCCTCCGGAAATACGTCTGGAAAATCACACACTATCGATTGGATAGAATTTCTCGGCCCACCATCCAACTTTAAAGAAGCAAGTAGCACGAACACCTGCGCACCCTCTCTCAAAGAACTTTCCACTTGTACTGCAGTCACAAATCTAGAATTCTTCTCCTCTTCAGGCTCGGGGAAAGCACAGTCTTAGAAAAACAATTGATGTATACCCGATTGAATTCCAACCAATTCATTCCTAAAATCACATCTAACTGACTCAGGGTTAAACAAACCAAATCCATCCTAAAATGTTTCCCATAAATAGATAAGGGACAATTTCGACAAACTAATGTCATGGTCACGGAACCACTGGCTGGGGTATCGATAACCATACTACCAGACATCGGTGTCATTACAAGATTCAACCGCTTCGCACAATCAAGGGAAATAAAAGAATGTGTAGCCCCAGTGTCAATAATAGCAATCAAAGGAGCATTGTTAATGAAACAAGTACCTCGAATCAAGTTGTCGGAACTGGGAACATCTTCTCCACTCAAGGCAAACACCTTTCCTCTATTCTGTTCCTGCTTCGGCTTTTGGCAGCGTGTACTGATATGCCCGGTCTCGCCACAGTTGAAACATTTAACAGCATTCTTACGCTCATTCGAACGGTGACCTGCTTCTCCACAGTTGAAATACTTAGGCTTTGCACTCTGACAATCAATTGCCCGATGACCCAAAACCCCGCAGTTGAAACATCTCAGCGGAGGACGAACATCTCCCCCACTAGCTTCTTTCTCACCAGCACTTTTTTTCTGCTTTTCTTTATCAACTGGAATGCTATAAGGCTTATTGCGACCCTGGTCCCTCCCTTTCTTCTCACTCGCCGCTTTGTAATGATTGGTTCTTGCCTTGCTATCTCCTTCATAAATCCTACACTTATTGACCAACGTAGAAAAGTTACGGATCTCTTGGTAGCCAATAAATTGCTTGATTTCTGGACGCAACCCATTCTCAAACTTTAAGCACTTAGAAACTTCCGCCCCCACTGCATTGTAATGAGGACAATACCTGGACAACTCCTCAAATTTCGCCGCATAATCCGCTACAAACATACTTCCCTGTTTTAGTTCGAGGAATTCGATTTCCTTTTGGTTACGAACATCAGCAGGAAAATATTTTCCCAAAAACTCTTCTCTAAAGACTCCCCAGGTCACTGCTGTACCCGCAACATCAAGCCTCTGACGGGTGTTTTCCCACCAGAACTCAGCCTCTTCTGCAAGCATATGTGTCGCTAGTCTGACCTTCTGCTCATTAGTACACACCATTGCTCGGAAGATTCTCTCTACTCCTTGTAACCATGATTGTGCCCCATCAGGATCATACCTTCCCTTGAAGGTCGGTGGATTGTTTCTCATAAACCTGTCCAGCCGAAGCTCCTCAGCTCCCCCTTGTTGGTTCTGTTGTCCCAGAATGGCAGCGTTAGCTTGTGCCATAGTCTGCGCCAT
This sequence comes from Medicago ruthenica, assembly GCA_018208015.1. Lineage (NCBI taxonomy): Eukaryota > Viridiplantae > Streptophyta > Magnoliopsida > Fabales > Fabaceae > Medicago > Medicago ruthenica. The sequence continues at coordinate 21,950,630 of CM031374.1, read as the reverse complement.
TGCTGCCATAGCGTTAGCAATTGCCTGATCGTTCCTTCCAGCCATTCTTTAACTGCATCGTCAAAATCAGGCAAGGGATTAGTAAATAGACATCTACAGTGCTCTGCACACAAGTTGCCTATTAGGGCTAAAACATTGTTAAAATCCTAGGCCGAATGGACCGACCTGCTCTGATACCAACTATGTAACACCCTAAGACCCCGACTTTAATTTAATAAATACCAAAAATATAAATAATGGAGATTAGGTGTTACACATCCTCATTTATTATAGTTTCATAGAACAAAGTCATAAACATTGCAGCGGAAAAATTCAGCATTTTTATTATAACAAAATCAAGTCTCAACATCCATAATTAATTCATAAACTTAAAAATACTTCAAACATCAAAATGTAAAACCGAATAGTCAACCCGACCCTAGTGTTACATATCAGAGCTCGTATCGACTACATACTTATTCGACTACTAATAGAAGAGAGAAAACAGAATATGCCTCCGCCGCCACTTGCTGAATCGTCCCACAACTAGTCTTCCTCAACCTGAGTGTCTGTACCCCAAGAGTACAGCCACCAAAACCACACAACAACAAGAAAGGGGTGAGAAAATACAACCATACATAGCTTTAGGAAATCATGTGCAATAATAGGAACATTAGTTATCGCATCCACCGTCATATAACATCAACAATATTTTATTCTTCATTAGATTCTACATCTCATCAGCTCACGTTTATTACTCTTTCTTAAACACCAAGAACTAGCATCATCAATTTAATATGCATATGGACACTTTCCTAAGACCTACATGAATGTGGTACCACACCTATCGTCGTCATAATTTGCCAGAGATATGTTACTGGACTTTCATCGTCATTGCATCTGCATAATTTCCTAGACACGACCCTATATGTATGCATGAAGACAGACTCTTCAAGTATTTAAATATTAACACACCAACAACAACTTACAACCATAGATGCAAACTCTTCCTAATATGCACGACACCGGGACAAAACATATCGTCATCATTCACGTCATCATCATAAGAAAACATCGTCTTCATAAATATACATCATCACTCACATCATTATTATTCTCACTCATCATCATCCTCATCATCAGTAAACATAGACACCGTCAAATATTTTATTATCGACACATCGTTAAATAAAATATCAATTACACATCTTCTAATAATTCATCTTAAGAAGTAACTATGGTATTCAATCATACGGCACAAATGTTTATATATAATGATACGGTATAAATTTCCAGCATATCATAACGGCACATATGGTATTCAATGATAACAACACAAATATTTATATGATAACGGCACATATAAATTTCCAGCATATAGATTTCTAGCATATAAGTATGTAGCATAATTCACAAAAGGACTATACTAGAAGCTTATATAATAATAGAAATAACAAAACAACAAACATACAATCCAAGTAGCCAAAAAGCTCCTGTGATTAATTCTCACAAGTCACAAGTTTAAAAATGAACCATTATATGACCACAATTACATAAAATTAATTTTGCTTCCAAACCTTAGTTATACTGAAAAGTGACAAAAAGTAGCTCTTGTCCTATGCCAAAAAGTTAACACTAAATTTAACATCAAACTTTACATCAAAATAGTTTTTTGGGTGAAAATACCAAACATAAATCAATACACTTTATACTCAATTGTTAATGAATCAATACAAAATCAAATTAAATTAAAAATCACTTTTTTTAAAAACTGTACAAACACACATATGTGATATGTATAATAATTGTTTGAATCCTAACATGATGAACCTGGCGAATTATGCAATGGCAGCGAATTATACACAATGGCAGCGAATTATGCACTACGTAAATATGAATCCAAACATAAATATGATATATATACAATGGCAGCGAATTATACACATACGGCTCAATTATGCACTATAGCAACGAATTAATCAAACAAGCAGAAATAAATAGACAGCAACATCAATGGCAGCGTGATTCAAAAGGGAAAATATTGGGAGACTGAAATTTGGAATTAAGAAAAAATACTACGACAACCTTAGCCTGAAATTATCAAAGATCATGAAAATAAGCAGAAATCTTTCACTACCCATATGCTCACAAAACCCTTACGGTGAAGAAAATTCACCCCCCCCCCCCCCCCCCCCGGTACCTCGATTCCTCAAGTCTCCGGTTTGGCTTGACTTCCTGAAGCTAGGTTCCTTCTCTCTCTGACTGCGGCTTTCTTTTTCTCTATTCCACGTTTTGCCCAAAACTCCCTTCTAATTTCCCAAACCCTTATTTGTATTTTTTGGCCAGCCGCTCTTCCTATAGTTTTTCTCTTCTATTCACCATTTTTTTTTTTGTTTTTCCCCTCCCCACTTATTAAAAACCTATTTTCTACACCTCCTACTCTTTTCTATTTTAAATTCTCGTATCACAAATTAATTCAACCATCTCAACATTTACATCACATTTCAAATAGAACAACATTAATAATAATATTCACCACACACACCTATTAAACTTTATTGGATTACTTAAAATAAAAAGTTGGGGTGTTACAAGTACCGTTGTAGGATTTCAAATCTTCTTTCCTCAGGCCTTGCTTCTCGAAAGCTTCTTGGTACTGAATGTCCACGTAGCTACCTTCATCTACCAAACATCTGGCGACATCGTGGCCGCAAATGCCAGTGATGATGACGAGTGGAAGGTCCTCATTGGAGCCCTCATTGATCTTCTCGTCATCGGTGAATCCTAGGATGGGTCTCATCTTTGCGGTTTTCGAAGCTGGCATTGCAACGTGTATCGCCAATAGCTCAGCTACTTTACTTTTGGCCGTCATCTTTGAACCGTCCCTGGGAGCGGTGAATCCTTCCATGATGGCACCAAGAAAGACTCGCTTTCTTTTCTGTTCGTCGTCACTGTCTTGGCCTACCGATCCCCCTTCAACGGCGCTTAGAATTTTCGCTTGTGGGGATTTGCTATGGTGCGAAGTCTCACGCGAGGAGTCTCTTTGTCGTTTGTCGTCTTTTCAGCGTGCACCCTTGGTGAAGCGGTTGAGCTTCCCCTTTTTTGATCAACTCTTTGATCGCGTCCCTGAGTTGGCGGCAGTCATTGGTATCGTGACTGTGAAACCGGTGGAAACGACAGTATTTTGACTTGTTTGTCCTCGCGGATTCTCTCAACAGTTGGGGTGATTTGACGCCCGCCTCCACTACAAGAAAATCAGCTCTTTGCGACAGTTAAAAAGTGGATTTGCGACTGTTCAAACAGTCGCAATTTGACCTTTGCGACGGTTCCTGAACAGTCGCGGAATTGTGTGTCGCTAGGTCCATATTGCGACGGTTGACAGAACTGTCGCTCCAACTGTCGCTAGAGGTATTGCGACTGTTCGAACAGTCGCAAAGCGCTTGTTTTTTGTTTGTTTGAAGAGGTATTGCGACGGTTTGAACTGTCGCAAAGCGCATGATTTTTGTTTTTGTGAAGGGCCATTGTGACAGTTCAAACAGTCGCTATTCACAAAATTGCTTTAAAAAAATGTGGGGCTAAACAACATTTATTTGCGACAATTTTGTCAAAAAAATTTAACATAATTTAGACTAATTATGACAAAAGTAATTCTTAATTATAAATATGAACTAACCATAAACTAAATTATGAATTTTCACATTCATATAAAATGATTCAATAAAAAATAATTAAATGATACAACAAGGTTTCTTGAGTCCCTAACATGAAAATTTAATCAATTATCTACATGGTCCCTCAAAATAAAGTTGGCTTGATCAAAGCGAGGTAAATGGCCAAGACTCAAAAACGTCATACCCCGTTTGGTGATTCTATGTCTTCCATCTGGAAAAAAAAAATTCATAGATTATATAAGAACCACACTAGTTGACAAAAAAATCTATAGAATCACTAATGACTAAAGTGTTGGTATAATCAGAATACGAGATGTCTAATCTTCATCCACGGTAAAAATCTGTGTATTGCAGGGTTTACTAGCCACATATAATCTTGGTCTGAGACAGGGAAAATTATACAAATGGAACAAAAAATCAAACGATGAAGTGCTAAATGTCAATACATAGAACTGATCTTTGATAAATATGTGAGTATTATTTTATCCATAATGGAGTTATTATTGTAACTCACCTCCCTAAACATAGTGGCTCGCCCAAGAGCAAGACAGAACCAATTGTGGCAATTATAAAACTCAGTGGATTCCAAGTTGCTGAGAAAACTGATCCTCTCTTCTCAATCACCAATGCTTGCAGGTAATAGGAAACTCCAGTCACTAGTACCCCCTGTTACATTTAGGATTTTACGATAATGTACACATCAAAATCATAAAATTTAATGGTACAATATTTTAATGTTTTTTTCCTAATTATTAGTATTTTTCCTCTAATTTAAACTACAAAAAATACTATCAAACATCACTAACATTCTTGCCAGCATCAAAATGCACTATAGTCTATAGAAAAGAGTGTGCATAAATATAACATGTTACTTTAATTTAATACTTACACAGTACGGTAATTTTTATTTAGAAGACTAATGGAATAAGTACAGGTACCCCCTAAAATCCATTAGTAAGAGTCAAAGTGTAAGGTGAGAGATTATCTTCTTACCCGCTTTCCGGCCTTTTCCCTTTCTAAAACTAAAAGGGCATGGAGAGTTGTAACAGCCTACGGGCTAGTCAGACTAGAAAAATAGTAAGTGTGTATGGCCCTTTACTGTGAGTGTATTTTTTTTCTATCTTTTCTATATTAAGAGAACAGCTAGCAGTATCATGTTCCAACCTAACTTCCACTGCTCAAAATCTCTTTCAAAAGCTATAGCAATGACAAATGACTGGATTGCACTAGCTATGCTCTGAATGCTCATGAACCTTAATCTTGAAGGGTAACTTTTAAGTAACTGAGCTTGTTTTTATTTTAAATAATTTTTTTGGATCAGTGTGAGTATTGCATGTGTGCTTCATATAATAATAAACAAAAAAATAGAAATTTTCCAAATAGAATTCATGATGTCACACCTAAATGTTTCATCATTCTAGATCTAAATTATATCCCAACTTGGAATTAAATAAACGGTACCTGAAATACAATCCACAAACTCCACATGACTGTGGCTAGGAACAAGAGGAAAGAACCCAAAATCCATTTTTTGTCATGTGATTCACTATCTTCAAGTTGTTGATAGTTGTGATGAGATCCAGATAGGAGATGACGCGCAATCCGTGATTGAGGTCCCTTGTAAAATGCCTGAATCGCTACGCCAGCCATACACAACAATACACTCACTATCTTTGAAATTCCAGATATTATCCTTATATTTACCTTTTCCAATCTACACAGAGAAGTGATAATCATATTCATTTTCGCCGGTCACTCTAATTAATTAAACACATAACTCGTATCAATTATTAGATGTAAAAGTTATTTACACTTACACTATAACTTAGTTGATGAAAATTAATGTTGATTTTCCAAACTTTACCTGAGCAGAACTGCAAAGAAGAATGTACAAGCAGGAAGGCAATTAACAATTGCAGCAGCCAACGTAGCAGAAGTGTAAACAAGGGCAATAACATGCACATTCAGAGCTAAAGTAATTATGAAAAGCAACAAACTATTAGTCCTAAGATTCTTTGTCAAAATAGTATTTGTTTAAAAATTACATAAAATTAAGGAATAATAATAATGAACTACCCAAATAATGAAAGCATAAAAATCTTGAAGATGGTCTTAAACGAGAATTTAACTGGCACGGCTTGTTTGCTGAACCATATAATAAGAAAAGTATGTTAGCAAATTATATATGCACACTATTGAAATCAAGTAAAAACTATCATAAAAAAATTCAAGTAAAAAATATTTTCAACATTATTACCGTTCAAATATCAAAGCCAGAGGGACCATAATCATGGCTCCAATCAGTTGTCTATTCAAAGAGTAAACACTATGATGCAAGGGCAATACCATATATATGCACACTATTCAAAGAGCCAACACATTATGATGCAATAGGAACCTAATAACCCCCAAAATCAGAACTTAGCAGTAAATAAATCATGATTCTATGGTGATTCACTAACCTTGCAAGTTGGGTTTACACTCGGCTCTAACCTTGAAAGCTGGGTTTCCACTGGGTTAATACATGATTCTGTAAACAAAAAGAAACATAAATTGGATTCCATTGCAAATTATAAGTATGAAATCATTTGTTATTCACCATCAAACATTGAACACATTCTATATTCAATGACAACCAAGACCTGAACTATCCTTAAAACCATATTCAATAAAAAGAGATAAAAGTAAATAGACCTTAATACCTTAGCAAACGAGCTGCTTCTTCATCAAAGCTTTGCTAGGTTACATCGACAAACAAGTTCAAAAAGACTGCAATACACAAGATTTCCACTTTATTTGAAATTTATCAAAAAGACTACACTAGAGAAAGGAAGCTATAACATGCACTATTAACTATAAAGGCATAGAAAGAGCTATGCAAACAGATATTATGTCATTATCACGAGGACTGACTTTCCTTGAAGCTAGATTGTGTTCTTTCGGGATTACAACTTTGTTTTTCACTTGTGAATACAAGCAGATAGCAGAGGTGCTAAACTAAATGACACAGAACAACAAAATTTAGACAAATGTTGGGCACATGAATAAAAATATATTTCTTGCTGAAAAGTGTTGTTCTGTGAAACAAGTAAATTCTTGTATAAATATATTTCTTTAAAATATATGATAGAGAGCAACACTATTTAAAGTTCTTAACTCCACTTTGATGATAATACCATGTTACATTAGTTTAAGAACTTCATTCTTACAACTGTTCAAAAAATAATGTTTCAACATCATATTTCTTTAAAAAGAGTTCACAAATTACTAAAATTAGTATCCAAAATTTGAGAGCAACATCTGCCCGTATCTCAAAAGTTCTCAACCGCCTAATTTCCTATAATCTGTACATGTTTTCAATGAGTAACCTCAATGAAGAATGATAACAAAAATCATCATCAGTTCATCTGAAGGTTGATTAAAATGACTTAAAATGTCGTAAAGAAAATTATGTCGATGTTCCCCTAGCCCTACAACGGAACCCATTTGCACAGAATAAGAACACAAAATTAAAAACTAGAAATTACACATATTCAATTAAGAGACCAAAGCTAATACAAAAATAAAATTAGAACATTGAAGAATCACAATACATATTCATGTACAAATCAAGATTCAATGAACTGGACCAGATTAAATGCACATCACAATTTTACACTTAAACATTATTAAGCAAAGACCCAGCAAGAAAAACCTAAACTTGAGCATTATTAAACATAGACCCAACAATAAAAATGAAAACTATCGCATTAATAAGCATCGACCCATTAAGAAAAATATGAACTTGAGCATTATTAAGCAGAAACCCAGTATGAAAAATGTAAAGTAGAGCAGTAATAAGCAGATACCAAGTAAGAAAAATGAAAAGTTGAAGATTATTAGCTTTGAAGGCTAACCGTAGCTTTGAGAAAGAAGGTGGGTCGTGAGGAATGGAAGGAGAGGGAAGTGGGAACCGTAGATTGTAGAGACGAGTGGAGATTGAGGCACGACGGCGTGGTTGGCGGAGAAGCACGGCGGCATGGCTGGCGGAGAACGGATGGTGTGAGAGAGATTGAGCTTTTTAGGGTTTCAGAGATTGAGCGTGAGAGGCGATGAAAGATATCGAGGGTGAGATGAAAATTTCAGAGATTGAGTGAAATTGAAATTGGAGGTTTTAGGGTTTGAAATTTGGGAACCTGTAGACTGAAATTTGGGAGCAGGGAAAATGAAATTGAGAAAGCGGGAGTGAGGAAATTGGGTGAAAAACGCTTGATATAACTCAAAAACCTGCGACGGTTTGCTTAAGGGTCGCAACAATTACTCAAAAATCTGCGGCGGTTGGGCTTAAGGGTCGCAAAAACTATCGCAAAGGTGTACTTAGAGGCAGTTTTGAGCCAAGGGTCGCAAAGTAGGTGTCGCAAAATACTAAATTTCTTGTAGTGCTCTTGGAATTATGCGTTTAGGCACTCGTGGAGGATAGCTTCTCGTGATGAGTTCAGGGGTGTGTAGTTGCTGCGGCGTTTGTCTTCACTCCCCCTCCTTGATTGCTTGCTCTTGAGCGCTTCTTCAGCTAGTCTTTTCTCTATATAGTTGATGTACGGTTGAACGCGGGTCAGCATGTCGCTCATGTCTATTGCCGTCCTGAGGCCCAATTCTTCTTTGAATTTGCAGTCATCGCAGAGATTATTTCCGAAGATAAAGCATTTCAAACCGTCTTGCACGCCATGAACTTCCACGCCTTCACGTGTGAACCTCTCAACGTACTCCCTTAAGGTTTCTTTCTTTCCTTGGCGACAACGTTCATCGCGACCATGGTTTTTGGCTGCCTCTGCCTCACAGTGAAGTGAGAAACAAACTCTTCACATAGTTCTCTCCATGAGTTGATGGAATCATCTGCTAGTCCTTTGAACCAAGTCATAGCGGTGCCCTTCAGTGTTAGGACAAACAGTTTGAGCCTATTATGCTGTTGTTGGAGCAGATTCACCAGATTCGTCAAAAGTTCATTCGTCTCTGGCGGTGGAGGATTTGGCGAAGGAAGAGGAACATCCTTCGTGCGTGGAGGAGACGGAGGAGGAAGTAGCGTCGTTTCGATTGCTGCGAAAGGATGAGCGTTGATCGTCGCATCGAGAACAACGTCATTTGTGTTTCTTTCTTGATTCACCAGTTCAAGAACTGGAGTTGCTTGATCTTGGAGGATTTGGATCGCAGGACGTGATTCATGCACGATGGAGGAAAGACTCGTGATGGTTCTCTTACGAGTTCCGACCATTTCTTTAGTAGATGGAGCAGTAATTGTCAACTGTTGCGATGGAGGAACGTGTAACAGAAAATGGTTACGACGGAGGAGCAGGTAACATTAAACGGTTACGGTGGAGGATCGTTAGACCGTGGCGGTTAGCGAACGATTCCCTCCTTCTAACGCCAAATGATCTGTCCGGTAGAACGAAAGGTGCCTGCAGGCACGTTAGCACTCCGACGATCAAGTCAGTATTGGAACTGAGAAAGAGTGTGTAAAAAGTGTGGGTAAAGTGAATCGTACCTTAAGGGTGAAGCTAACTCACCCTTATATATGCGTGTGTGAGAATAACTGCTTCCGTGATATGCACCGCGTGATTAGGAGGCGGTTAGAAGACACGTGTATGGTGTCTGATGCACCAGGGCGTGCTCTAGTGAGGTGACGTGCACTGATATTGACGTATTCCTTCAGACGATGCGCCTTAGCGTGGTGGACGTTTAGTCCACGTGTCATTGTTGGATTGGCTTTCTGGCCAGTCCATAACACTATTTAAGAATAATTATACTCTCTTTTTATTAAAATAATACATTAGGTTTTGTTAGTTGAACCTGGTATGTGGTAGATAATTCAGTGCCTCTAAGAAACGCATATAAGGTAGAAGGGTAAATTCCGTACTACAAGTTTTGTGAAGAAGTCCGTTGGGGTGGATTTTTGAAAATAAACATCAAACGGCAAAGAAATCACTATCAATTTAATTAAGAGGAATGAATGAAATCGTAGGAAGGATTGAAACTTGAGGAGATAGTGATGACAGATTCTCACTACTCTTGTTAAAAATTATCTAATAAAGGAGAATGAACACCAATTCGGTCTCTACCTTTCCCGTTAGCAACCCCTTTGCTTAAAAAATAATAATTTGTCCAGTTAGCCTTTTGTTCTATTCAGAGTTGAATAGTATAGTTGATAAACTAATTGCTAGAGCAACGAATGGTAACATGTCTTACCACAAATATAATCCTTCCTTATATGCTTGTTTCTTTCACCTTTCTTAGTACAATAACTTTTTTTTTTTTTAAAGTAGGCTAGTGTATAGAAATTTACATTTTTTTAAATGAATATATTAGGTCTTTGAGGTTCGAACACCGATATCTGCATATATTAGTACAATAATTTTCTTATTCAACTATAAAACGTAAAACATCATTTGTTTTTGATTACATGTAATGATAGTACATATATATTCTTTAAACTAACCTGTTTGTTTAAGATGATTACATCCATTGGAAGAGGTCAGGCAAGAATTGGTACTTGGCAGATCTTATCAAAAATTATTTTTTTCATTTATTAATCTATTTGTGTGGTTCATGTAAATACTTCCTCCATCCCAAATTGTATGTCGTTTTGGTCATTTCACACGTATTAAGAAATATAATTAATTTTGTGTGGAAAATAGATATTATGAGTTGTTTTATAAATGAATGACTTGGAAGGAGATAAAGTAATAAATAATTAAGGATATAATAAAAAAACATTAATACTTCGTTGGTATTGTAAAGCGACATACAACTTTGCGACAAATTTTTTTTTCCAAAGGGACATACAATTTGGGATGGAGGGAGTAATAGATTAACTTTAAATAAAAGGTGGAATAATGTGATGGTTATTTGAGCTAATGGTAATCAAAGCCAATGGAGGGTTTTATTTTGAAATTTAAAATAAATTCAATAGAGAGTCATATAATATCAAGTCAACACATAGAAGCTGGCAGAATTCATGCTTCAATATGAATAAACTCGCAGGAAAATGATATGCATTAAAAAAAATTGTGACCCCCCTCATGAATTGTTTATAATAAAACTTGTTCTGCGCTTTTCTCACATGAGAAACTGGACTGCAGAATAAAAAAACATGAGAAACTGATAGAAAAAGGAACGGCAGTATTAGATTATTTTATTCATTTATTAATCTATTTGTGTGGTTCATGTTCATCCTAAATTATATGACGTTTTGGACATTTTACATGTATTAAGAATGTAATTAATTTTATGTGGGAAAACGATATTATGACAGTCATATAAGTTCAAATCCCTCTCCTATTTATTAATAGAGTCATATAAGTTGACAGAATTCATAATTCAAAATGAATATACTCGCAGGAAAATGATCTGCATTATAAAATATGAAATCAGTTTGACTTCTTTTTAGATTTCTTGAACTCATTGTATTGTACTATTGCCAAAATTCTCATTGTATCTTCTTCTTATTAATAAACAAATTATAATGACGGATTCAAAACACCTATTGTGTTTATCTATTTTATCCCTCTAATTAGTCAAATTTGTTTTTTATAGCTCAAATATAAAATGCAAGATAAGTGACTTTGTTGGCAGCATTTTATGGCACTAGTTGTAAATATGTTAATCTGTTGACGTATATTTTTTGTAACAGAAGGAAAGCAACTTATACAATTTAGTTCCTTCCGTAGGTTTTGATTGTGACCCCTTTCATGGAAAAATAAATAAATCAAGTTTCCTGTGTTGGGTGGAAAAAAATAAATGGTCAAATGTTGAATAAGGCAATTTATTAAACTAGTCCCGAAAGACTGGCTACGCGGAATTTCACTTTCGACATTAGGTTGAAAATTTTGAGATATAATTATCGATTTTCGGTATACAGCCAGAGCATGAGAGCAACTTCAATGGAAAACATGTCTCAAGTTTGGTTGTTAATATTACTAATTTATGGCTTGTTGTTTCTGAATTATGTTAATAGCAATGCTCTAGCTATTGAATGCTTAGCTTCTGATCATGAAGCTCTTGTTGACTTCAAAAATGGCCTTGAGGATTCTCACAACCGTCTCTCTTCGTGGAGAAACACAAACTGTTGTCGATGGCGTGGAATTTATTGTGATAACATCACAGGCGCGGTCATTTCAATCGATCTCCATAACCCGCATCCACCGTCATTTGATTATCCTCCTAGCAGGTATGGAATGTGGAATCTGAGTGGTGACCTAAGACCATCTTTGTTGAAGCTCAAATCACTAAGGCATTTAGACTTGAGCTTCAACACATTCAGTCAAATTCCAATTCCTAATTTTTTAGGATCATTGGTGAATTTGCAATATCTGAACCTGTCAACTGCTGGCTTTGCTGGTTTAATTCCACCTCATTTGGGAAACCTTTCTCACTTGCAATCTCTTGATCTCACGGATAATAGCTTGCATGTTGAAAATCTACAATGGGTGGCTGGCCTTGTCTCTTTGAAATATCTTGTCATGGATGGAGTTGACCTTTCATTAGTAGCAGAAACAAACTGGGTTAGTGCATTAAGCCAATTTCCTTTTTTAATAGAATTGCATCTACATTTCTGTCAGCTTTTTGGTCATATTCCATCTCCCCCATCTCTCAATTTTACTTCACTTGCTGTTTTAGATCTTAGTTCTAATAACTTTGTTTCAAAGATACCTGATTGGCTTACTAATATTAGCACCCTACAACAAATCGACATAGGAAACAGTGGTCTGTATGGACAAATACCACTTGGTTTAAGGGACCTACCAAAGCTACAAAATTTGAACTTATGGGACAACCAAAATCTCACAGCAAATTGTTCTCAACTCTTCATGATAGGATGGGGAAAGATACATGTGCTTGATTTATCATTTAATAAATTACATGGGGCACTTCCTTCATCCTTGGGAAACTTGACTTCTCTCACTCATCTTGATTTTTCTTATAATTCTATAGAGGGTGTTATTCCTAGTTCCATAGGTCAATTCTGTAACTTGAATTATCTTGATTTATCAGAAAACAACATGGCAGGAACTCTACCTGAATTTCTTCAAGGAATAGATAATTGTCCTTATAGAAAACCTCTTCCTAGTCTGGAGTTTTTTGAAATGACCAACAACAAACTACATGGTAAAATTCCAGATTGGCTAGTTCAACTTGAAAATCTAGCCCGTCTAAGTCTTGCACATAATCAACTTGAAGGTCCCATTCCTGTATCCTTAGGGTCATTGAAAAATGTAATCATTTTGGAACTTGAAGATAATAAATTAAATGGTACTCTCCCAGATAGTTTAGGACAACTTTCTAAGTTGTCGCAGTTAGATGTTTCTTTCAATAAGTTGACAGGCATGGTAACCGAAGACCATTTTTCAAAGCTAAGTAAATTGAAGAGGTTGATAATGTCTTCCAATTTGTTCACTTTAAATGTCAGTGACAATTGGATACCACCATTCCAAGTATCTTTTCTTCATATGAGTTCATGTCCTTTGGGGACTTCATTTCCACCTTGGCTGAAGTCACAAAGAAAGATCCAGTATTTAGACTTATCAAATGCAAGCATTTTTGGTTTTATACCAAATTGGTTTTGGGATATTTCATCCCAGTTGATAAGATTCAACATGTCTCATAATGAGTTGCAAGGTTGGCTTCCAAATTCAATGTCTATGGCATTGAATTCTCCTGTTATGATTGATCTAAGCTTTAACCTTCTTGACGGACCACTTCCTGTTATAACATCTGGATTCCAGATGCTAGATCTCTCCCACAATCACTTTTCTGGTGCAATCCCATGGAATATTAGTGAACACATGAGTTCTGGGCAGTACTTATCTCTGTCTCATAATCAACTTCACGGAGAAATACCACTGTCTTTAGGAGAAATGTCGTATGTTACTGTCATTGATCTCTCCGGAAACAACCTAACTGGAAGGATCCCTCCCAACCTTGCAAATTGCTCTTTCCTGGATGTACTAGACCTTGGGAAGAATAATCTATTTGGAACAATTCCAGTTTCTTTGGGAAAGTTAAAACGTCTCAGATCATTGCACCTTAATGACAATCACTTTTCAGGGGATTTGCCATCGTCTTTAAGAAATTTGTCGAGTTTGGAAACCATGGATCTTGGTTACAATATATTGTCTGGTATTATTCCAACTTGGTTTGGGGAAGGTTTTCCATTTCTTAGAATTCTTGTTTTGAGGTCTAATGCATTTTTTGGTGAATTACCACCTGAGCTTTCAAAGCTAGATTCATTGCAAGTGCTTGACCTTGCTAAAAATGAATTTACTGGCAGCATTCCAGCTAGTTTGGGTGATCTGAAAGCAATAGCCCAAGTGGAGAAGAAAAATAAATATTTACTATATGGAAAATTTGAAGAACACTACTATGAAGAAAGCTTGGATGTATACACGAAAGACCAAATGTTAACGTATACCACGACTCTTTCCCTTGTTACTAGCATAGACCTTTCCGATAATAACTTCACCGGGAATATTCCCAATAAATTAACAAAACTATCTGGTTTAGTTGTTCTCAACTTGTCAAGAAACCATATAACTGGCCAAGTTCATGAAACCATGTCAAATCTGCTTCAATTATCATCTCTTGATCTCTCAAACAACCAACTTTCTGGAACAATTCCTTCAAGCTTGTCTTCCTTGTCATTTTTGGGGTCCCTAGATTTATCCAATAATAACCTCTCTGGTGTCATTCCTTATACAGGACATATGACAACTTTTGATGCTATAGCTTTTACCGGGAATCCTAGTCTTTGTGGTCCTCCACTTCCTGTGAGGTGTTCAAGTGATGATAATTCTAGTCATGACTCTGATAAGGGACATAGTAATAATGATTTGTTGGATAAATGGTTTTACTTGAGTCTTGGTTTGGGGTTTGCAACAGGCATCCTAGTTCCTTTTATCATTTTAACAATGAAGAGTTCTTGGAGTGATGTCTATTTTGATTTTGTCGATCAAGTTATTCACAAGTTATTAAGGTTCACACACCTACAAGGAATAAATCATGGCCAAAGGAGAAAGATTCGTCACAGGCAATAGTTTAAATAAATGTATACATTGTTTTATGAACCATCCAAGGGAAAGATGTAACTTGGTCTTTTAGTCTTCTTCTTGCCTCTCTAATAAAATCTTAAATGTTTGATTGAAATGTAGAGTAGCTACGTATATAGCTTAATCTCAAACTTTGAATGTTATTCCTATTTGTATTGTTGAAGCTATTATTAATGATATGTCATAAGGTTATTCTTAATTATAGAGAAAAGATGATAAAGAAAAGAGTGAAAACCTATTATTTGTCAAAAAGAAAAGAAAGAAGAAAGAAATAGTCAAGACCTATTTTGGTCTTGAAAAAGAAAAAAACGGGAAACTTAATTTAATCTCCTAAAGAACTTAGTCCCTTGCAAAACATTGTCATATCTTTAATCTATCTATATCTATATACTATATATTTGAGGCTTTTTCTCAAATGTATATATAGAAAGTGCAAAACTCACCCAAAACTTTACATGTGGCATCATGAAACTAATCATGCATTTAACATTTAATGCTATTCTAAATTATTTTTTGTAACACTTTATATTTTTTGATATTATAAATTAATGCAATATTAATTTTTCTAAAAGAATAATAATTTAATGATTTCGGTTATCATCTCAATATTAATTTAATAATATAATTTTTTCGGTTATCGTCTCAATATTAATTTTTCCAAATTTATTTTTGTAAATGGATATGCTAACTGAAATTGAGACGATAACCGGAATTATTATTATTTTATAAACATAAAAAAATGATTTCTTAAAAGTATTGAAAAAATTTATTACTGTTTTATATGTGAAAAAAATATTAGTAGTATCCAATGCACACCTCATATTGTGCTTGAATAAAAATAATATTAAAATTTATTTTAATAATTTCTATCAAATAATTAAACACCCGTTTTAATTGTCCCTGATTCTTTCTAAGAAATTAAACCATGCAGATTATAAAAGGAACTAAATAAATGCTCATAAAATCAATAACTCTCATTGTAACCCTTTATATTTTTTGTAACCATATATATATTTAAATAAATAATAATGTGTATATAAATAAAGGAATTTTCTTTATTTTGTGTTTTATTTTTTTACAATATTAAATATATGGTTACTAATAAAAAAAAATTGTGACTTTATATATGTCAAATAAGTTTAAATACATCATTTTTTTAAAAAAAAATAATCTAAATACATCATTTTTATTTGTAAAAAAATTATACAATTAATTCAATACGGTTTTTTTTCTTTGAAATGTACAATTTTTTAAAATTAGTGCACTTTTTTCCATTTACTTCATCCATAAATCAAGGGAGTAATTAGTGTGATTACTTTAGGGTTTTGGCTATAAATATTGCTTTTGAGACTCACACTTTTCACATCACTTTCTTAATACAATACAAATTTGCGAAAGTTTTTTTTATAAACCACTATTTCTTTCTTTGCTACATTATTCTTTATTATATTATTCTTACAATATTACAATATTTGTCATGGCTTTATGTCCAAAACTAATTCAATTTCAAAAAAATGATTCAACTGATGTAAGCATTTTCTGTTATGCTTTTTTATAATTTTAATTTTTATTATTAGTATATAAAAACTCTAATTATTTATCGGATGTCCTCGAAGAGACTGAAATAGACGAATATAAGTTGAGATGGTTGTTATGATGGAGTTGCAAATGCCAGAAAAGAAAGTGGTCTAGATATTGGTGTGGCTTAGGGATTGTATTTTTACTTATATTTATTTTATATATTTTGATTGGTGTTTCATATTTTTTATTAATACAACTGACCCAATTCCTTTTCAAAAGTTACAATTGCAGAACATGTTGTGCAAATTTATTAATTCTGGAGCAAATGTTAAATTTGATAGTTTGTTAAAAATACCATAGATCTTACCTCTGAAGTAGAATACATGCTCTCTCATTTGCTAGTTATGAATTACAGTGGCTTCTTTATTTGCTACAAGATTTGGGAGTAAAATGCAACAAGCCACCAGTCCTATACTGTGATAATTATAGTGTCATTCACATTCCAGCCAATCCATTATTTCATGAAAGAACTAAACATTTGGAAATTGACTGCCATTTTGTTAGAGAAAAGCTACAACACAAGGCCTCTTCAAGTCACTAGCTGTTAAATCACATTCCCAACTTGCAGATTACTTTACCAAGCCACTACCACCAAAGAGTTTCCATTCTTTCATATCCAAGCTTAGCATGTTAGACCTATACCATGCTAAGCTTGAGGGAGGGTGTTAAACTACTAGAATATTAGCATTGTATTAGTTAACTTGCTATGCAAGTTAACTTGCTTCACAAGCTTCTTTCACAATGTAACCTCACCATCACTATTGTGTATCACACTTAGAGTAGCATTGCTTTATGTTACAGCTGTCAGTTAGTTAGAATCTCAAGCTACTATATAGCTGCATTGTAACAAACTCACTATTCTATTCAATGAATCAATTAAATTTTCTCTGATTTTCTCTCTTTCTTCTTCCCTAGCCTGTTTGGTGCACATGATATGATAGAGATATGATAGGATATGAAATTGGATAAGGATAGGAAAGAATATGGACATGATAACAAACATAATATCATATATATCACAATTAAATGACATAATTAACCTTGTAATTAATTATAATTAAATATAATTAAGCTATTATTAATTAGATACAAAGCTATTATTGCCAGTCGTCTTCTTCCTTTTTTTTAGGGGTGCCATAATCTTCATTCTTAAAGTTCAATTAAAAAAAATCATGACTTCTTCAATTAAAAAAATTGTTTAGTGTCTTCTTCCTTCTTCAATTACAAAGTTCTATCAAAACTCTTTTGTGTAATTTCAACGTGTAAACAAAATCATACACCAACAGCAACCTATAAAAAATTTACAATATACAATCAAAACTCTTAATCAAACTAATTGTTGTCTCTGTTGAAAATAATACGAAATTTCAAAACTCTCTATTTTATATCTTTCAAATTTGACTTGAATACAAAATAGACAATCCAGAAAGAAAGAAACAAACAAACAAACAAACAATTAAGCAGATTGAGGAAAAAGTGATTGTAGGGTGAAATTCGGGTCAGATCTGTAACAAATAGAAGAGATTAATTTGAAGAGTTATGAAGGAAGAGGTAGATGTCGATGGATGGAGAGCATAGAGAACATGAGCGATGAATTGAGAGAGAGGGCAAAAGAAATATTTGTGTTAATCATGATAGAATAATTCTAACCCACAAAAAACTAAGGATAAAAATAACAAAGGAGATATATGATAGGATTAATAATAGATTTTATTTATCATATACTATTAGTGCACCAAACAATTGATTTAGATAGGATATGATAGTTTTATCATATCCTGTCTCCTTATCATGTACATCAAACGAGCCCTAAGCTTCTACATTTTCTCGTAGTTTTAGCACTGAACCCCACAGAAGCATCTAACATTAACCTCATGGTTTAGTGAGTCCCAACCTCATAGCTCAAACAAAAACAAAGTCATGTACCAGAAAACATAAACAAACTCATAGTTACAAGTTTGCAATAAACCGAACATGACTAGTTGAATCTAGATCGCCAACGTGGTGTCTGATTTCGCTGTCTAGCCTCATGATTTACATAAACTCGTGAACTTGACAACCGTGACCTTTAACCATTCAAAGCATCGCAAAACTAAATTTCAAAGGAATCATTTGGTTGCTAATTCTACATGTCATTATTACAAATACTAGCTGAATGTTTTTCCCTGTCACTCAAAGAGCTTTCTTGCATGTGCGAGAGGCAAGCATGGACAATTTAAAAGAAAATATAATTTCAATGACTGTATCACAATTCCGAAATTCTATTCATGTCGATTATTCTTTCTATCAGCATCTTGGCAGTAGAAATGTGAGTTAAATTTCTACTTTATATCTCAAAACTCTTCGTAAACATTCTTTAATTAGTAAACAAGAATCAACACCTCTTCGGTCATTACCTTGCACCCACTTTGTTACAACTGTTGCGTTGTTACAATGCGGCTGTTAAAATGTATTAGGTATATTGATTTCAGCCATTGGAAGAGGTCAAAACAGAATTTGTGCTTGGTAGTTCCAATCAAAATCACACAAGCAAGAATAATGCATACTTGAAAATTAATAAACTCACAGGAAAATTATCTGCATTATAAAATATGAAAGTACTTTTTAGATTTCTTGGACTCACTGTATTGTACTATTGCCAAAATTCTATCTCTTCCTACTGTTAGTCTACTGATCTATTATTAAACAATGTAGAATGACTGATTCAAAATACCTAATGCATTTATCTATTTTATACCTCTAAATTTGGGGTTATTTTTGTGGATGTGTCAAGTTGAATAATGAACTAACAAGTCACAATATTATTTTTACTGATTCACAATTTAATTTAATTTTATGGAATGACAAAACACAGCATGAATTTGTACTGAGTCATTTTGTTAATTAATATATAATTATGTACTACAATAATGATAGTGCACCAAATAGATTTTGTAGATATAGTCAATATGTTTTGGCAGAGAAGGTTACAGAATGAATACTTCCAAATGAATAAACTCGCAAGGAAAACTAAACATAATTTAATTCTGTTATTTAATATTTTGGTTTGTATATAGGTAATTGTTAATACATGCATTTTTTAGTATCTATGAACATTTAGTTTAGTTTTGATTGTGATCCCTTGCATGGTAAACAAAAAGAAGTTTCTGTGATACGAGGGATCAGAATTGGTCAAAAGTTGGCATCTTTTTATAAATATAATTTGCCTTTCAAAAACAATAAAATTGGCTTAAAATGCAATGTTTTGATTGTGACCTAGGCTTTCACAATTTACATATAATTATCAGTTTACAATGAGAGGATGAGAGAAACATCAATGGAAAACATTTCTCAAGTTTGGTTGTTAATATTACTAGTTTATAGCTTGTTACTTGCGATTTCTATGAAAATCAATGTTGTAGCTATTGAATGCTTAGCTTCTAATCAGGAAGCTCTTATAGACTTCAAAAATGGGCTAGAGGATTCGCACAACCGTCTCTCTTCGTGGAGAAACACAAACTGTTGTCAGTGGCGTGGAATTTATTGTGATAACATCACAGGCGCGGTCGTTTCAATCGATCTCCATAACCCGCATCCACCGTCATTTGATTATTCTCCTAGCAAGTATGGAATGTGGAACCTGAGTGGTGAGCTAAGACCATCTTTGATGAAGCTCAAGTCACTAAGTTATTTAGACTTGAGCTTCAACACATTCAAGGGAATACCAATTCCCGAGTTCTTTGGATCACTCGTAAATTTGCAATATCTGGATCTGTCAAATGCAGGCTTTGCTGGTTTAATTCCACCCCATTTGGGAAACCTTTCTCACTTGCAATATCTTGATCTCAAAACTGTTAGCTTGCATGTTGAAAATATACAATGGGTGGCTGGCCTTGTCTCTTTGAAATATCTTGCCATGGATGGAGTTGACCTTTCATCGGTAGCCGGAACAGACTTGGTTAGTGCATTAAACCACCTTCCTTTTTTAATGGAATTGCATCTATCTTCTTGCCATCTTTTTGGTCATATTTCATCTCCTTCATCTCTCAATTTTACTTCACTTGCTTTTTTAAATCTTAGTTCTAATGTTTTCTTTTCGAAGATACCTAATTGGCTTGTTAATATTAGCACCTTAGAACATATTGACATGAGAAATAGTGGTTTGTATGGAAAAATACCACTTGGTTTAAGAGACCTTCCAAAGTTATGGTATTTGAATTTAAGGGAAAACTATGATCTCATAGCAAGCTGTTCTCAACTCTTCATGAAAGGATGGGAAAGAATAAAGGTCCTTGATTTGAGAAGTAATAAATTATATGGGAGACTTCCTTCATCCTTTGGAAACTTGACTTCTCTCACTTACCTTGATCTTTCAAATAATACTATTGAGGGTGTTATTCCTAGTTCAATTGGTGCACTCTGCAACTTGAAAATACTGATTTTATCAGGAAACAACATGACAGGAACTTTTCCTGAGTTGCTTCAAGGAATAGAAAACTGTCCTTCAAGAAAACCTCTTTCTAATATGAAGTTTTTCTACGTGAGCAACAACCAGATACATGGTAAAATTCCAGATTGGTTGATTCAGCTAGAAAATTTAGCTAGTATTAGTATTTCAGATAACTTGCTTGAAGGTCCCATTCCTCTTTCCATAGGGTCGCTGCAAAATCTCGTTCTCTTGGACCTTAAAGGGAATAAATTAAATGGTACTCTACCTTATAGTATAGGACAACTAGATAAGTTGTCATATGTAGATATTTCTTCCAATCAGTTGACAGGCATGGTAACTGAAGACCATTTTTCAAAGCTGAGTAAGTTGATGATTTGGACTATGTCTTATAATTCATTCACTTTAAATGTCAGTGCAAATTGGCTACCACCATTCCAAGTAGCTATCCTTGGTATGGGTTCATGTGCTTTGGGACGTTCATTTCCACCTTGGCTGAAATCACAAAGTAGGATTTGGGAATTAGACTTCTCCAACGCTAGCATTGTTGGCTTTATTCCAAATTGGTTTTGGGATATTACATCTTCGTTGACAATTTTAAACATGTCTCATAATGAGTTACAAGGTCGGCTTCCAAGTCCAATCCCTCTGGCATTTTCTTTATTTGTTAGGCTTGATCTAAGCTTTAATCTTCTTCACGGACCTCTCCCTACTATGACACAAGGATTTGAGTTGCTAGATCTCTCACACAATCGCTTTTCAGGTGTAATCCCATTGAACATAACTCAACGCATGAATGAAGTGAGATTTTTATCTCTTTCACATAATCAACTCAATGGAGAAATACCATTGTCTTTAGGAGAAATGTCCTCTGTTATTGCCATTGATCTTTCCGGAAACAACTTAACTGGAAGGATCCCTCCGAGCCTTGCAAATTGCTCTTTACTCGATGTACTAGACCTTGGGAATAATAGTCTATTTGGGACAATTCCAGATTCTTTAGGTCAATTACAACTACTCAGATCACTGCACCTTAATGATAATCACTTTTCAGGAGACTTGCCATCATCTTTAAAAAATTTGTCCAGTTTGGAAACCATGAACCTAGGCTCCAATATATTTTCAGGTGTTATTCCAACTTGGTTTGGGGAAGGTTTTCCTTATCTTAGAATTCTCATTTTGAGGTCTAATGCATTTTATGGAGAATTGTCACTTGAGTTTTCAAAACTAGGTTCTTTGCAAGTCCTTGACCTTGCTAGAAATGACTTGACTGGTAGAATTCCAACTAGCTTGGCTGATTTAAAAGCAATAGCCCAAGTGCGGAAGAAAAATAAATACTTATTGTATGGAAAATATCATGGTCATTACTATGAAGAAGGATTGAATGTGTATGTGAAAAACCAAATGCTAAAATATACCAAGACTCTTTCCCTTGTTACTAGCATAGACCTTTCTAATAATAACTTCAGTGGAAATATTCCAAATGAGATAACAAAACTATTTGGTTTGGTGGTTCTCAACTTGTCAAGAAACCATATAACTGGCCCAATTCCTGAAACCATCTCAAATCTGCTTCAATTATCATCTCTTGATCTATCAACCAACCAACTTTCTGAAACAATTCCTTCAAGCTTGTCTTCCTTGTCATTTTTAGGGTCCCTGGATTTGTCCGATAACAACCTCTCGGGTGTCATTCCATATACAGGCCATATGACAACCTTTGATGCAATAACTTTTACTGGGAATCCGGGTCTATGTGGTCCTCCACTTCTTGTGAGGTGTTCAAGTGATGGTGACAATAGAAAGATTAGTGATGATACAGATGATGAGGGATTGTTTGATAACTGGTTTTACATATGAGTCTTGGTTTGGGGTTTGCAACAGGCATTCTAGTTCCTTATTTCATTTTAACAATCAAGAGTTCTTGGAGTGATGTCTATTTTGATTTTGTCGATCAAGTTATTCACAAGTTGTTGAGGTGCACACTCAAACAAGGAATAAATCATGGCCAAAGGAGGAAGATTCGTCATAGGCAATAGTTTGTATACATGAATACATGGTTTTATGAACCATCCAAGGGAAAGATAAAAATGTTCAAAGATTAAAAAAAAAAAAAAGGTTCATAAGATCATCGAGTATGATGGAACTTGATCTTTTACTCTTATTCTTGCCTCTACAATAAAATCTGTAATGTTTGATTAGTATAGAGTAGCTACATGTATGTATCGCTTGTTCTCAAACGTTTGATGTTATTCCTACTTGTATTGTTGAAATTATTATTGAGAAATGATATGACATAAGTTTGTTCCTTTAAAAAAGTATAGAAAATAGTGAAAACCTATTATTTGTCAAAAGAAAAGAAAGAAGAAGAAAAACAAAAAGAGTGAAGACCTTAAAAAATAGAAACTCAATTTAGGTTCTAAAAAGTAAAATTATTCTTTGTTGTCAGAGAAAAATAATCCAAGACAATATAGTTTTTAATTGATCATTGCCGAATCGTTAATTTAGTTTAGGTTTGACTAAGATGTTGGGTTTATTTTTGTCAAGATTAAAAGTATCTTTTTAATTTTTTAATACAATTAAGAAATTTTTCTATCTTCCGTGAATTAAATTGGGTTTCTAAGGTCATTGTGAGCATAGTTCGTTGATAACAACATTACAGTATAAAAAAAGGGGGTTTATTTAGCCTATATATAAAAAAAAAAAAGGAAGGTCTCTCTCTCTCCATCTCCAAGGATTGAAAATTGAAATCCCTCATTCATTCTCAGTTCATACCAATAAAAAAATGGCAAATGTATTGAAGGGTGGCAGTGCTGTTATGCTCTTATTCTTGTCTTCTTCACGGACCACAACAACACTCTCACGAACAACCACCAATTACTCATTCCTACCCAACTTCCCTTTTCTCTCACTCTCCTCTTCCTCTTCCTCTTCCTCTTCACGCCCCAAAACCCCATCTGTGTTCCCTTCATTTTGCACTCTTTCTTCTTCTGATACAGTCACGGAACCCATATCTGTTGAAAACAATGAGAAGAGTAGTATTAAGGATGCTGCTGGGTTGCTTGATATAAGGGTTGGTCAGATTGTGAAAGCATGGAAACATGATGAGGCTGAATCTCTTTATGTTGAAGAAGTTGATATTGGTGAGCCTGAACCTAGAATTATTTGCAGTGGTCTTGTCAATTATATCCCTCTTGAAAACCTTCAGGTTTCTCTCTCTTTCTTTCAACTTTTTTTTTTTGTTTTAAATTGAAATTATGTTTTTTATTGGCACATGCGTAGAGCCTAACCCAAAAGACCAGGGACCGGGCCACATTTGGATAAGCAGCTTATTTGCAACTTATAGCACAAACGCTAATCATGATAAGCATTTATGTATAAGCTATTTCCATAGCAAAAGATATAATTAAAATTAAATTGTTTTTTGTATATGCTATAAGTTGTTTCCATAAACTATTTTGGAGAACTTGTGAAAATAAGATGAAAAAAGCTTATGAAAAATGTCATAAGCTGTTTTGATAAATTCTTCCAAACAGTATCACAAAACATATGTTAGTAGATAAGCTCAAATAAACCAATCCAAACAGGCCCTAGGTCATTAGGTTTGAGAGCCTTGTGACTTATTTGAGTCATAGCATTGCCACCCCTTTAAGAGCCGATGTCATCGGCGACTTTCACTCTATCGGCAGTGGTACTAACCTGGTGGTAGCTATTTCCTCGTAGGCAGTTTCACTCATCTATCGGTATTTGGTGGTGAACCTTAATCTAGCTTGTAGCTAGCCGTTTCCGTAGTCTAAATCTCGTTGGAAACACCAATTGTTATGACTTAAGCCCATGTTGAGAGTTAACCAAAAGACTATTCCATTAGCAGGGAGAGACTTGCGACCTAAGTACCACATTGAATATTTTTATATACTTAATTAGGGACTCATAACATAATAACATAAGTAGTTTGGATTTCTCAAGCACTTAGTTAGTGATTCAATTTCTGACCATAGTAGTCAATCCCGAATAGTGGTGCTTAGCGGCCGACCCCAAAAGTGGGATAGCGTATAACGGTATGACAAATAGCGGTCACCAATATTTGCTTATTTTTTTGGACAAATTACATGAATAATACTATAAAGTATAAACAAACTTACATTTAATATAAAATTAAATATAACACTCAAATATCATGAAACATTCATAAATCAAAACACCAAAAAACAAAAGATAGAGGAACAAATAAAAAAAATCATAAAACAAGAGAAACCATAAAACAAAAGAAAACAGAGGAAGAAAAAAAAGAACAGAGAAAGGGAGAAGAGATAGAAGAGTGTGGTTTGCAGCGCAGGTGAGAAGAGAGAACGAGTTGAAAAATGTTAGGGTTTACAAAATCCCCAAAATGCGCTCATAAAGTTTTAAAAATATGGTCAATTTGGAAATTTCCTACTAAAATCAAATAGCGGCTGAAGCGGCCGCTATCCGCTCCACGACATCGCTATAGCAGCTGAAGCGGCCGCTATTTGATTCCACACTGCTACGATAATTACTGTAGCGGTTTGTCGCCGCTATGCCACGCGCAGCCGCTATAGCGCTGCTATCGGCCGCTACTCTCTTTTCTGACTCATCAGTATTGAGTCAACCCTTTAAATATACCTCATATACGCTAAGAAAAGGAATTAATCTTCAAAGATGCGCGTGTGGAGAGTCTGGATTAAGTAGTTTGAATCTCTTAAACACATGGTCAGTGGTTTGATTTCTGACATATGCAAAGCAGGTAAGTGATGTTGTAGTGAGTCTCAACATCACAGCTCCAACAGAAACATAGTCATGAACTAGAAAACATGATCAAACTCATAATTGCATGTTTGCAATAAACCCAACAGGACAATGAGTTGAATTAACCTAACTCTGATATGTTGAAATCTAGCTCTATTGAGCTTAACTGAATCTAGCTCTCCAACGAGGTGTTAGGTTTTGCGGGTCTAGCCTCACGAGTTTGCAGAGACTCTTGAATTTGACAACCCTGACCTTAACTATTCAAAGCACCGCAAAACTAAATTTCAAAGAAATTGAAATTTAAACATATGACTCCTAGAAATAGAAATAGAAATTGAAATTGAAATTGAAAGCTTTTTCTATCGCTCAAAGAGCCTTGTTGCATGTTGATAGGCAAGGAAGCATGGACGCTTCAAAATAGTTGTTGCATTAGTGCTCAATTCAATACCCCTCAAACACCATCATAACTCCTAGCCTGAATTCTTCAATACTGTTTTTATAAATATCTTTTACTAATGTGGGTGAAGAATCGATGTGTTTGTCGAGGTTCTATTGCCACTTTATGTTTTGCAATTAATGTATTTGTTGAGGTTCTATTGCCATCATATTTGTGTTTTTGTGTATTTTATAACCAACAGTAAGACACAAATGCAGGGCAAAAAAGTTATTGTTCTTTCGAATCTGAAGCCAAGGAATATGCGTGGCGTCAAGTCTTCAGGAATGTTGATGGCTGCTTCTGATTCAAAGCATGAGAATGTTGAACTTCTGTTCCCTCCCGAGGAAGCAACTCCTGGTGAAAGAATATGGTTTGGATCTGAGGATGAAAAGGACAATCAACCTGAGGCTGCCAAACCCAATCAGGCAATAACTCTACTTGAATAGTATTACATTCAAAAAAGTTGAATAGTCCCCTTAATAATTCAACCGTCAAATTAAAAATTCTTGTTTGAGTAGATCAACTTTACAAATTTTCATAAACTTTTAAACTATTTGATACTTCATCAAGAAACATCGGTTGAATGTATGATACATCTTTTAAAAGTATCAGGCCCCATTTACTTTGTGAATTCATTTTCTATTTTCATTTTCTGAAATTTGTTAATTTTACTTGCTAACAAGGAGATAATAGACTCTTGAAGTGAACAACTGTGTGCATTTTTTGGAAACAAAGAAAATGCAAATAGAGTTGTTTTCATTATTTCTAAAAATGTTTCATCTTCTCTCCATCACAATAATTCACTTCCAGAGTCTCACATCTTAATAGCAAGTTAAAATGAACACATATTTTTGAAAATTAAAATAGAAAATGTTTTCACAAAGTAACATAGTTATAAATTTTGATTATAAGATTGCAAAGCTATGAATCTTCAATTTATCTAAAACTTTGAGTGCATGAACATTTTTATGATCTAACAATTTTCTGTTTGGATTGGTAAAATTCAATATCTACTATATGTTATTAAGCAGAGTAACTGCTGCGAGAGTTATTCCTCTAGTGAGTTGATTCTCATCATATATGTTTGTGTGTGTGTGATTGCTTCACATATGTTTAAGTTTGACAGAAAGACTGTTGAGAATGGGGATACTTAGGATTATGTCAAGGGATGACCCAAATTGAAACTAGACTCAGTAATTTGGAGTTGGAGCTCAAAATGTTAAAGGAGAAAATGGGAAGTCTTTAGACTTCAGACCCTTTTTTATGTATTCCCTTGTAACTGCAGAACTAGTTTTTTATTAGAGAGTATAGGGTTACTCATTATACTAACTTTGTACATGTTTTTCTGATAAAAATAAGAGAGCGACTTTCGTAGACGTTGGTCACATTGACCACCAAACCGATTAAGTCTGTCTCTAGTTCTTCATCTTTTTCCTTCGATCTTTTGCGTGGTTTATTCCTCTCTATTGCCATAACATGCTAATTCGTTAGTTATGTCGAACATGGTGTCTTTTTCCATTTGTAACTTAATATTCTTGTGTAACAATATGCAGATACAAAAGAAAAAGATATGGGAATTGGTGCAGCCTCATCTTAAAACAGATGGTTCTTGTACTGCGATGCTAGCCGAGCATGTTATGCGTACATCTGCAGGTTCAGTGACATGCCAGTCTTTGCAGAATGCAAATATCTCCTGACCTACCCTCAGATTCTCAATTTACACATCCGAATAGGCACTACCTATCCGTACACAAATCTTCTTTTTTTAGCTCATGTATGAACATTTGTTCTATTTGTACCTTTTTTTACAACTACTAAGTCTTATCTCACTAAGTGGGGTCGGCTACATGATCAAATGACGTCATAATATTCTCTCAAACCATATTTTATTTATGTACTTTTTTTATTGATTTAAATTGTTTTTTCATCAGTTTCACTGGGAAATAATGTTTCAGTCTAGCATAAATATCTTGTCGTCGCGGTAATGGTAAATGATTTTACATTTATTATTTATGGAATGATACTGTTGTTTATTTTACAGAGACATTCAATCATGTATCATCATGCAAATACTGGAACAATACTACATGATTTCACAACAAGAAGGTCAATATCCTTTAGAAGGTCAATTACATACTTTCATTGGTATGAAATGAGATCTTTCTCCGATTTAACTGTCTCTAGTTTGAGAAACAAATAATAGTTTCCTCATATTTTCGATGAGGAAATTAATATTTGTTCGATTCTTCGTATAGTTGGCCAGTTGACTTGTTCCTCTTTATAATTCCAGTTATGTATATAAAGAATAAGAAAACCTTGTACAGAACAAAACCAGAGTGAATGGGTGGTTAAGCTCGTTGATCTTCTAAACAATATTTTTGAATCTCTCCCTTTAACTTAAATGTTCACCACTAGATCTAATTATTAGTTCCCTTTAGAAATAACATTTCTCCATAAATACAAGTCACATTTCAAATTAATAAGTAACCAGAATTGAACAAATCCATATTAATATTGTATACAAATGGATACTTTAATTTTTAGGAACATCCATACACAAAATTGACACATTTAATACACTACATACCTTTTTTTTCCTTCATATATCTGCAAATTTAAAATAAGCTTATAATAAGAGACAGAAATAGTGCATAAAAGAAGAGATTGATACACACAAACACGTGTATATCTAAACTACTGCCAATGCTGAATCTTCCTCCTTTGGCCATGATTTATTCCTTGACGGTGTCGTAGCCTCAATAATATTTTGTCAATAACTTGATCCAGAAAGTCAAAATAGGCATCACTCCAGGATCTCTTCATTGCTAAAACAAAATAAGGAACTAGACTGCCTGTTGCAAACCCCAAACCAAGACTCACTAAAAACCAGTTATCATACGTTTCATCATTTTCAGAGTCATGACTAAGATCATCATGACCTGAGCACTTCACTTGAAGTGGAGGACCACAAATAGGGGTGGGAATAGGCTAGGCCGAGTTAGGCTTTGTAAGGCCTAAGTCTGGCCTGCCAAATTTTTTAAGGCCTAAGTCTAGCATGCGGCCTGTCATAGGCTTACTTTTGAGGCATGAGCCTGACCTTCGGAAAATCTGATAAGGCATGCTAACCTGTTTAAAAGTCTATATCACATGAACATCTTTAAGTAATCAATGTGATCTAAGTTTAAATAGACTAGCGAACTAATATATCAATTAGGTTAAACTCTCTTTTAGTAATCAACATGAGTTTTTAGGGAATTTAACTATATATCGTATCATATTTCTATTCTAGTTTATAATAATACATTTGTATATGCAAAAAATTAATGTATACTAATAAGCTTAAATTACTAACGAATTTATATTTTAAGTCAAAGTACACAATATATTATAATAATAAATAATATTATTCATATTTACTTAAATAGGCCGGCCTAATAAGCTTAAGAGGCTTTTTAAATGGTATGTGGTCTAGCCTTTTAAGTTAAATAGACTTCTAAAAAAGCCTAGGCCTTCTCTATTTAAGAAAAAAGTCTGGCCTGGCCGGGCCTGTCGTAGGCCCATGTAGGCCGGTCTGGCCTATTCCCATCCCTAACCACAAAGACTAGGATTCCCAGTAAAAGCTGATGCATCAAAGGTTGTCATTTGGCCTGTGTAAGGAATGGCACCCAGAAGGTTGTAGTGGGACAAGTTTAGGGCCCCCAAAAATGACAAGGAAGGAAAAATTAGAGGAATTTTACCAGAAAGTCGATTGCTCGAGAGATCAAGAGATTGTGGTTGATGCAGATTTGACATGGTTTTAGGAATTTGCCCAGTTATATGGTTCTTCACAAGTTGAGAATCATCAAACCAGATAGTTTTGTTATTTCATTGGGAATATTTCCAATGAAATTGTTATGAGAAAGGTCTATCCCAGTAACAAGGGAAAGAGTCTTGGTATACTTTAGTCTTCAGTCTTTTATATACACATTCAAACTTTCTTCACAGTAGTGATCTTCATAATCTCCATACAGTAAGTATTTATTTTTCTTCTGTGCTTGGGCTATAGCTTTCAAATCACCGAAAAATTCATTAGACCTCAAAACAAGAATTCTTAGAAATGGAAAACCTTCCCCAAACCAAGTTGGAATAATACCAGACAGTCCATTGTTTCCAAGATCCATAGTTTCTAACATTGACAAATTTCTTAAAGATGACGGCAAATCCCCTGAAAAGTGATTGTCATTAAAGTGTAGTGATCTCAGTAGTTTTAACTGACCCAGGGAATCTGGAATTGTACCAAACATAATATTATTCCCAAGGTCCAGTACATCCAGTAAAAAGCAATTTAGAAGGTTGTCAGGGATCTTTCCAGTTAAGTAGTTGCCTGAAAGATTTATTACAGTACCATGTGACATTTCTCCTAAAGACAATGGTATTTCTCCACGGAGTTTATAAGTGTATCAGATAGAATAGCATTGCTTAGTTTGTAATCAGGTTAGTTTTGTATAAGCCAGCTGTTTACAGCTGGCATCTATGTTGTCATGTAACTGACAGGTGTCAGTCTGAGATAGGGTAACCTACTACAGCAGGTACTCACCCAGCTTCTTATATAAAGCTGGTTGTAACAGTATTATTCATTCAATGAAAAGAAAACCAAATTGAGATAAAGTTAGTTACAATATTCTCTCTCTGATTCTCCAAATCTAATATGGTATCAGATTAACCTTTGATCCATGGCGACCTCTCTGATTCCCACTTCACCGCCTTCGCCACCGCCGGCGGCCGCTGCGACGCCTTCTCCAGTGGTTACGCAAGCTGTTCCGCTTCGTTCTCTAGTTGAAGACGATGCTTCGATGCGCTCTAACTTCGTCTTCTCCCTGAAGATTTCTGAGAAGCTCAACGAGTAAAACTTCCTCGTTTGGCGTCAACAAGTGGAACCGTACATCAACGCGCACAATCTTGATGATTATCTCGTTGCGCCGATTGTTCCACCGCGCTTCCTCACTGCGCAAGATCGTGCATCTGGAACGCTTAATCCTGAGTTCCGTCAATGGCGTCTCAAGGATCAAATGCTCCTGTCCTGGCTTCAATCTACACTCTCCAGTGAAATTCTTGCACGTGTTGTTGGTTGTTCGCATGCGTATGAACTTTGGGACAAGCTTGTGACCTACTTTCACAAGCAGATGCGTGCCAAGGCCAGAAAAATACGTGTTAAATTGTGTTCAACTTCCCTTGATAATCGTACGGTCTGTTTCAAATTTGGACATCTTGCTTCTACTTGTTGGCATAGATTCAATCAGCAGTTTCAAGCACCTATTCCTACTAATTTTCCAGGTTTTATGTCCTCTTCTGATGATTTTGCTCATGCTTTTAACTCTGGGGTGTTAGGTTATGGACCCAATTCTGCTGGTTATGGTGCTCCATCTCCTGGCTATGGTGTACATCTTGCTGGTTTCAATCCCTTGCAACAATGGATTCGTCCCCCACCTCAACAGAGACAACCTGCAATTCAGTTTACTCAGCCTAGTGCTATGATCACCAATGCTCCATCTACCAGTGGTTCTTCTAATGCCTCCACTGCTTGGTTTCCTGATTCTGGTGCATCCTTTCATGTAACTGGTGATGCCAGGAACATCCAAGATTCCCTTTCCTTTGATGGACCTGAGCAAATTTTCATTGGGAATGGTCAAGGTTTAGATATACATTCTTCTGGTTCTAGTGTGTTTCCCTCCCCTATTAAACCACAAATCACACTTACACTAAATAAACTGTTACATGTTCCTTCCATTACCAAAAACCTAATTAGTGTCAGTCAGTTTGCCAAAGATAATTCTGTCTTCTTTGAGTTTCATTCTGACCATTGTCTTGTTAAATCTCAGGCCACTAAGGAGGTGCTTCTGCATGGTACAGTTGGTCCAGATGGTCTCTAAACCTTTCCAAGTGTCTCTCTTCAGTCTGCTAAGTCTTCATTGTCTTTACCTTCTTCAAATACTGCATCTGTTTGCACTCTTAATACTAGTTCTAGCACATGTAATAGTTCCCCTTCAACTTCACAATATTTGTGGCACTTAAGATTAGGCCATCCTAATAGTCACACACTCAAGCTTGCTTTACAACATTGTAATATACCCATTATTAATAAAGAAAAAGATGTTTCTACCTTTTGCACTGCTTGTTGTATGGGCAAAGCTCATAAATTGCTTTCCCCAATTTCTGAAACAGTTTATACTCATCCTCTTCATCTTGTCTTAGTGACCTTTGGGGTCCCTCCCCTACTATTTCATCACTTGGCTATAATTACTATATTACCTTTGTTGATGCCTTCTCTAGGTTCACCTGGATTTACCTTTTAAAAGCTAAGTCTGATGCCTTTACCATCTTTAAACAGTTCAAAGCCATGGCAGAACTTCAATTAGGCCATTCTCTTAAGGCTTTGCAAACTGATTGTGTGTGGGGGGGGGTGGGGGGGGGGGGGGGGGGGAGTACAGACCTTTCACTCAATACCTTACCAATCTAGGGATCACTCATAGACTCATTTGTCCCCACACTCATCACCAAAATGGTGTTGTTGAGAGAAAACATAGGCATATAGTTGACCTTGGTCTCACCTTACTCACTCAAGCCTCTCTTCCCTTAACATATTGGGATCATGCTTTTCTTGCTTCTGTTTATCTCATCAATAGACTTCCCACAGCCTCTCTCAAATTCCATATTCCCTATCAAGTTTTATATAAACAACCACCTGACTATCATTTTTTAAAGGTTTTTGGCTGTGCTTGTTTTCCCTTGTTCAGACCTTACAATGCACATAAGTTTGATTTTAGATCCCATGAGTGTGTTTTTCTGGGTTATTCCTCCTCTCATAAGGGGTACAAGTGCTTATCTCCAAGTGGTCGTATATTCATTTATAAGGATGTGCTTTTTAATGAATCCAGGTTTCCTTATCCTGATCTGTTTACTACTACTCCCTATGATCCTCTCAAACCTGTTAGAGATGTCTCTGTATCATGCTCCTACTCACAATCCTCTTTCTCTTCAAGTGTTTTGTGATGTTGACTGGGCAGCAGATCCTGATGATAGAAGATCAACCTCAGGAGCTGCTATCTTCTTTGGTCCTAATCTCATTTCCTGGTGGTCCAGAAAGCAACCTGTTGTAGCCCGGTCTAGCACAGAGGCAGAGTACAGGGCCTTAGCTCAGGCTACTGCTGATATTCTTTGGGTTCAGACATTGTTGAAAGAACTCATTGTTCCCTTCTCCCCTCCTGTTGTTCTCTGTGACAATCAATCAGCAGTTTTACTGGCTCACAATCCTGTTTTACACTCCAGGACCAAACATATGGAAATTGATCTTTTCTTTGTTAGAGAAAGAGTTCTGGCCAAGCAACTATCTGTTGTTCATATCCCTGGAACAGATCAGTGGGCTGACATTCTCACCAAGCCTCTCTCTACAACTAAGTTCCTTTCGATGCGCTCCAACCTCAATGTTGCTGAAGCCCCACATTGAGTTTGAGGGGGGTGTATAAGTGTATCAGATAGAATAGCATTACTTAGTTTGTAATCAGGTTAGTTTTGTATAAGCCAGCTGTTTACAGCTGGCATCTGTGCTGTCATGTAACTGACAGGTGTCAGTTTGAGATAGGGTAACCTGCTACAGCAGGTACTCACCCAGCTTCTTATATAAAGCTGGTTGTAACAGTATTATTCATTCAATGAAAAGAAAACCAAATTGAGATAAAGTTAGTTACAATATTCTCTCTCTAATTCTCCAAATCTAATAGAGTTGATTATGAGAAAGAGATAAAAATCCCACATGTATCATGTATTGACATATGTTCAATGGGATTGCACCAGAAAAGTGATTGTGTGAGAGATCTAGCAGCTCAACTCCAGGTTTTATAACAGGAATCGGTCCTTCAAGAAGATTAAAGCTTAGATCAACTCCATCAGAATCAATTCCCACATATATTGAATTTGGAAGCCAACCCTGTAACTCATTACGTGGCATGTTTAAAAATTCTGAGCTGGAGGAAATATCCCAAAACCAGTTTGGTATAAAACCAACAATGCTAGCATTTGAAAAGTCTAAATAAATGACCTTATTTTGTGATTTAAGCCAAGGTGAAAAAGAAGGTCCCAAAACACATGAACCAGTAAGAAGAAACGATATTTGGAATGGCGGTATCCAATTGGCGCTGACATTCATAGTGAGTGAATTGGAAGATAGACCACAATCTCCAATTTTGTAAGCCTTGAAAAATGGTCTTCAGTTACCATTCCTGTCAATTGATTGAAAGAAACATCTAATTGTGACAACTTAGAAAGTTGTCCTATACTATGTGGTAGAGTACCATTTAATTTATTCCCTGTAAGTATCAAGTAATTGAGATTTGGCAGTGACCCTATAGAAACTGGAATTAGACCTTCAAGCAAATTATGTGCAAGAGTGATACCAACCAGATTGTCCAGCTCAACTAACCAATCTGGGATTTTACCATACAACTGGTTGTTTTTCATGATAAAATACACCAAATTAGGAAGAGGTTTTCAAGATAGACATTCATCTATTCCTTGAAGAAACTCAGGTAGAGTTCCTGTCTCTTAAACCAAGTGGTATGTTTCCATACATACCACCATTGCTTATGTCAATATGTGTTAGGGTGCTAATATTAACAACCCAATCAGGTATCTTTGAAACAAAGTTATTAGAACTAAGATCTAAAACAGCAAGTGAAGTAAAATTGGGAGATGCGGCGGATGGAATATGACCAAAAATTTGGCAAGAAGATAGATGCAATTTCATTAAAGAAGTTAGCTGGTTGAGTGTACTAACCCAATCTGTTCTCGCTACCGATGAAAGGTCAACTCCATCCATGGAAAAATGTTTCAAAGAGACAAGGCCAGTCAACCAGTGTAGATGTTCAACATGCAATCTAAAAGCATTGAGATCAAGAGATTGCAAGTGAGAAAGGTTTCCCAAATGGGGTAGAATTAAACCAGCAAAACCAGCATTTGAAAGTTTCAGATATTGCAAATTTACCAATGATCCTAAAAACTTGGGCATTGGTATTGCTTTGAATGTGTTGAAGCTCAAGTCTAAATGCCTTAGTTACTTGAGTTTCATCAAAGATGGTCTTAGCTCACCACATAGGTTCCACATTTCATACTTGCGAGGAGGAGAATGATATGATTTTCGATACGGGTTATGGAGATCGATTGCAACAACTGCACCTGTGATGTTATCGCAATATATTCCGTGCCATTGACAACAGTTGGTGTTTCTCCATGAAGAGAGACGGTTGTGAGAATCCTCAAGCCCATTTTTGAAGTCTATAAGAGCTTCCTGATCAGAAGCCAAGCATTGAATAGCTAGAGTATTGCTGTTAACAGAAATAGCTAGTAACAAGCCATAAACTAGTAATATTAACATCCCAACTTGAGACATGTTTTCCATAGAAGTTTCTCTCATCCTCTAGCTGTAAACTGATAATTGTATGTCAATTATGAAAACCTCAGTCACAATTAGAACCTAGTCTTTCATGCCTATTTATTTTTTGTGTGAAAGGAAATTTGTATTATATTAATAAGAAAAAGATGTCAACATTTGATCATTTCTGATCCCTCATAAAACTATAATAAATGTTCAAAGATATTACAAATGAATATATTAAAAATAACTAGTACAGACCAAAATATTAAAAAACAGAATCAAATTATGTGTACTTTGCCTTTTCCTTGCGAGTATATTTGTTTGGAAGTATGCATTCTGTTACTTTCTGTTCCGAAACATATTTTGACTATTATTAGTATATTCAAAATAGAAAATCTTTTGAGCAACCTGCAGAGATTCAAGTAACATGTAGTCCAAAGCTCAAATCCTTAAAAAAAATAAAAACTAAAGCATATTCATAAGGTCTTAGAATGCAACTTAGGAGGCATCAAAATGAAGATATTAGAATGAAATTAGAATACATTAAAAGGAACATATTAGAAAATTTGTCAAAAGAGTGAACAAATCAATGTTGTTTGTGCTTGATTTGATAAAGAGAAATAAAATTGACACAGCTTATGCAGAATGGATTTCAAATAAATTTGGATGACTTTTTAATACTCATAAACAATTATTTAAACATCAAGTGGTTGGAGATTAATATGAGATACAACATGAGTATTAAGATATTTTTAAATATCTTAATATTTAAACAATTGATCTCCAACCTCTTAGGAGTGTGATTTAACTTTGTTCTTCAAAACTATCCTTACTTGTGTGTCTTTAGCTGTATATCAAATTAGCCACACTTTCTACAATTGTAGTTTAGTTTCTGCTAAGCTAGTTAGAGTTTGTGTTGGTTGTAAACATGCAGAGGTTTACTCAAAAGAATACAAGTTGTTATCATCATAGTTTGGAAAGATTGTGAGTGACAAG
This sequence comes from Medicago ruthenica, assembly GCA_018208015.1. Taxonomy (NCBI): domain Eukaryota; kingdom Viridiplantae; phylum Streptophyta; class Magnoliopsida; order Fabales; family Fabaceae; genus Medicago; species Medicago ruthenica. The sequence goes on along the minus strand of CM031374.1, from coordinate 21,914,296 downwards.
AATACTCGAGTTGTAAACCTACAAGGCTTAGGGTAAAAACAATACACAAGTAGATATTTTATAGTGAAAAATCCTTTATAATATAGGGACTAATTAATGACTAAATCACTGTGCATCCCATAATAATATCTGTTCTGTTACATGATATTTTCCAAAAAAAAAAATATATCTGTTACATATACTCTTTTTATTGTTTTTAAGGTGTTAGATCCACATTTATTTTAAAAGGTTGGCTCTCTCTTTGACTTGAAAGATCGACTCTTTTTGACCGGTTATAATATTTCATTTAAGATCTTTTTCATTTCATCTATTGGAGAGATAAAAGTTAAAAATAAATAATGATGGTGGGACTCATTTGATGATATGACTCACCACCTATTTTTTATGTCAATCTCTTTGCAATCTTTATTTAATTTTATAATAAATGGAGAGCATCCTTGTTCCTCTTTAACATAGCTACTTAATCATCAATACACTTCCTGAATAATTGTGTTTTAACGTCTAAAGCTAACATTATTTTCAACTAGATATATAACCCGTCGTTGCACGGGTTTGATTAGACATTTTTTAATATTTTTTATTAAAAATAACTTTTTCGTAGATGTGCTGAATTATTACTTGATTTAACAAATGACTTTAAAAATATTTTTAACTTTCTTTTCTTGCCAAATGAATATAGAATATAAGGATATAGATAAAAACCAATTTTGATTCAGATATTGTGTATTCACCTGTTTATAAAAATCAATAGAAGTGTAGTTGAATAGTTTGGGGCATAGTTTCTTTTACAATATATGTTTTCAGTCAATAAAATATAGTGGATTACGATAAAAACTTCTTTTAGTTTCCTTTTTTTTCCTGGGATTATTCCTACTTCTCATACTTTTGTTGTTTTCCTTTTATTTTAATCAAATTTTAGCCTTATGAAAAAAATAGTGAATTTTATTTAGATATCAAATTTTTATTCTAAATTGAGTCAATGAAATTATTTTATAGAGAATTGAAATAACTCCGTTTAAAAAATTGAAATGGCTCTTTTTTCATATGTTTCATTCAAACACTTCATAACTACTTGGTTTTTTAGGCCGACTCACAACATTCCACTTCTTCTTTCTTTCTTTCGTTAAGTTCCGCTTCTGTAGTTTAATACGGTGGATTTCACTCCTACCGAATAAATTAAATAACCCACAACTAATAGACATCATACTATTTCACTGAATAAATCACGAGTTTGTTAAAGAATACACATCAATATCAATATTAATGATATAATTAACAAAATTAAGAACGAATGCTAATTTTTTTTTATAACTTAAATTTATTGAAATGTTTATTATTAGATAAAATAGGAAAAGGTGGAAAGTCATAGAATAGTATGAGAAATATTTTTAGAGGTTCTACATAAGCATATTATAACTTAAGCTTAGTTTACAATGTTGAAGCATTTTTAAAGACTTCAAGAATAACTCAAATTTAGTTTACAATATATATATATATATATATATATATATATAGGGATTTGTTAATATACACCCACTAGTTTTTATGTGGGAGTATTTTAGCAACATGCATCTTTAGGTGTATTTAGCCACTTTTTAGTTATCACTTGCTAAAATACTCCTTCTAAAAAATAAGTGGGTGTATTCTAGCAAATGTCTATAGGAGTTGCTAACTTACACCCACTTATTTTTTAGAAGGTGTGTTATTGCAACATACACCTCAAGGTGTATTTATCAACTTTTTAGTTATAACTTGCTAAAATACTCCCACATAAAAACTAGTGGGTGTATATTAGCAAATCCCATATATATATATATAGACACACACACTTCAAATTGCCAACATTAAAGCAGGAAGCTATATGCATCTAATTGTTACACACACATATATAACCAGTAGAGAAAAAACTGGTATAAAAATTAAAGCAGGAAGCTATTGTAAATAAATGCAATAAGTTGATTATATAATAAATGTGTTGTTCAATATCTGATAAACTTATGACTAAGATATTCACACACCAAATCTATTGCGACTCTTGTGATTGAACCCTTTTTGTTTTTGACAAATATGTGATTCAAACCTGAAAAGTTAAAAAATAAGAAAGTTATAATTGTTCAAATTATCTATTTGATATAATTAAAATGAAAAATGGAAAGAAAGACTCCAAAAAAAAAAACCCCTCAAAATTACAAACCTTTTATTCTTTTAATTTTAGCAAGAAGATAGTAAATTCAAACAATATATTACCAATTTCCAAACACTCTAAACAAAATCTGGAACAAAGACTCAACATGCAATTCCTCTTGTAATAAGCACAATATTTATAATAAATTTTTCAAGCAGCAATTTAAGTCAGACTCAAAAACTCTTGAATTCTATAACATTTATGAGTTGAAATTCTCAAAGTTATGACATTTCTAATCAACGATATAAATCAAACATAGAAAAATAATTTGCCATTTCCCTAAAAATTAAAGAATTGACATTTAAGATTGAAAAAGTGTATATAGAGTGCTTCTAGTGGAATTTGGTCTAATCACTTTAGGTATATTTAAGACAAAGAAACCATAAAGTTTTGAAGGGGAACAAAAACTATAGAGTCATGTGAAATTTTAGTGAACGTTTTAGTTTTGTATCATTAACATTACAAATCAAATTGATATAGTGGAGATTAATAATGAATTTTAGATGTAATTATTAAAATATATAGATTAAGAGAGGGTGACAAAGTTTCAATAAAGTGTTGTTACATGTTAGATAGAATAAGAGAGAGTGAGAATAAGTTCTCTTGAAAGTGTCTCATCATCACAATGCTTGTCTAAGAATAACTCAAACTTAGAATACAAAGAAATATATAGATATAGAATTTATCATTTCACTATCAAATTGTTAATCTCCATTTTCTTTAATAATATAAAATTTATCATTTCACCAAAAATGATAAATCCACCTTTAGAGCCTTTTAAAAATATACACTTATTAGACAAATTCAAGATTACATACCTGTTTTTCTTCTTCTTTTGATTCTAATACATACTTGTTTTTCTTCTTCTTTTGATTCTAACATGGAGAAAATAAACCGAAATAATAGATACCAATTGCCAAACACCCAAAAATAAAACCTATAACAAAGACCCAACATTTGATTTTTTATGTCAATTGCCAAAGAGATCAACAATATATATAGTGAATTCTAAGGAAGCAAATTAGGTTAAACAATGATTGAATATCTCTTCAATTTCTCTCAATTAGGTGGTTATTACTCTGGAACCCCACTATAATCAATTTTATTTTGTTTGCATTTAGAATTCAAAACATAACTCATGTTTCATAAAAGTTTTTTACATTGTGTAAGTTGAAAGGTGAAACAATTAAATATAAGAGTAAATATGAGATTGTTAAAACATCAAATTCACACACAATTATATGCACAGACATAATAAGAGAGGGTAAGAAGTTTTTTTTAACTCAAACTTAGCCTATTATATTATATTATTGTTATTATTATTAAATAGATAGATTATATTAGATTAGATTAGATTAGGTATAGAATATAGATTAGATTATTATTAGATTAGATTATATTATTTTAGAGTTGCCACATCATTATAATTTTAGCTCATAGAATCAAGAGAGGGTGTAAAACTTTTTTAAAGGTTGCACATCATCTATCAAAATTCTAACTCATAGATTACTCAAGTTTACTTTACAATTACAATATATATATATATATATATATTTATTTTAACAATATTTTTTTACAAAAAATCAATTCACATATATTTTCATTATATACTAATAATAAAAATAAATCTCATTGTAACCACTTCAACTATAATTAAATAATGTAACGTATAAATTATCATAATGCCACTTCAATAGTTTCTAATCAATTAGCTAGAACACCACCAAAAAAAATCAATTAGCAAGAAATTATATAGTTATAAAATTGAGAATTAATGAATTCTTTAAAGACATAGAATAGGAGAGGATGTCAAGTTGTTAATAGTATGAGAATCTTTTTTTAGAGGTGCCACATAGGCACAATCCTAGCATTAGAATTGATCAAGTTTAGAATTTAAAGATAGATAGATAGATAGATAGATAGATAGATAGATATCCTAGCATTAGAATTGATAAAGTTTAGAATTCAAAGATAGATAGATAGATAGATAGATAGATAGATAGTTTGATAGATAGATAAATAGATGGATTGGTGCACCTCTTCACCCTTCATAATTACTCAATGAGTTAGTAGTTATTTTTCCCAAATTAAACGGAAGATATATATAATAAATAAATTAAAGTCAATGTATTTGTAAATGGCAGATGAAAACCGAATTTAAAAAAAGGAATATTGATAAAAGACATTTGTTTGAAAAAAAAATGTACCATACGTACCATATAATTGAATAACCACACCTTTTCAACTATACTTTTAAATATAATTTTATTATTGTTGTTGTTGTTGTTGTTGTTATTATTTTTTGACAAAATTATTATTATTATTATCACATTTTCTTAATTAATGGATAGTGAAAGGAGTTACAAAGCTCACTCAATTATCAGTTACATATTTAAGAATTATAAACATGAACATATGTAAATATTTAGTAATAAATAGAAGGAAATTAAGGAAAAATATTTTTGAAGTAAAAATATTTTAATGATAAAAATATTTTTATCATGGAATAAATGATAAGTTTTATGAATGGTGATCTACTGATGTTTGCACTTGAGTTTTTGTTAAAAGAACAGGAATCACATAAGTGGATAAGCTAGAAGTCACTCACAAGAATAAGTGCATTATATATACTCAACAATTAAAGAATGAGTATATCATCAGTTGAAACAACAATATCAAATCTCCATGAAGATTCATAGCTCAAGAATCATGATAGAAGAACCTGAATCATGGTGGAAGAACTTACATCATAAGCTACACAAGAATGTGCTTGAAGTTATGTAACAAAACTCACATTGAGTACTGTGTTATATGATTTGAAGATCCACCATGAGAAAAAAAGATAAAAGGAAATATACATAAAAGTTACGAAGATTCTCAGAACCTCCTCAAAGTGTCATACTTCCAAAGCTCAGAATATTCATACAAGTTCAGAGTTCAGAATGTTCATACGAATAGAATTCAGAAAGTTCATATGAATGGAGTTCATAATGATCATGAACATTAACCCAGAATATTTCCAAGGATTACTTCATAGATCAACAAGAATATTTAAAGTCATTTGCTACAAACAATGATGAATTAAATGCAAAGAAATATTCTTTTAGGCTTCAAAGAAAGAAACATCTCTGTTTGTCAAAACAAATGATCTCTCATTTATGATTGACGTATATTTGAATGGAATAAAAAACAACCTTCATAAGGTTCAGAATGTTGAAGAACATCAGAATGTTCAACATAAAGTACAGCTGTCAAAGAGGCAGGAAGCCAGAAGAAACATTCTGAAGTTCATACGAAGAACCCAGGAAACATTCTGAAGTTCATATGTATGAACCCAGAAAGAGTTCAGAAGGTTGCTCAGAAGGTTCGTCAGAGCAAACCCAGAAATCAATGTTCATAGCAAGAACATGCAAGAACAGACGTGACATGAACATATCATATACGGAAAAGGATTTCAACTTTGGATCAAGAAATCATTAAAGGCATCTATGGTGATTAAATGATTAATGGACTTTGATAGTTTCTTGGTATTTAATATGTGTTCTTGAGTGATTAACTAAGACAGAAACAAAGTATAAATCAAACCAAGAATCAAGTGATCGAAGAACATTAAAGCTTATGAACCCAGTCAGAGTTCAGAAGGTTAGTCAGAGTTCAGAATGTTCGAAGATAGTTCAGAAGGTTGTTCATATGGTTTATCAAGAACAAGCCCAAAAATATATGAACATTATCAAGAACATTCAAGGCTCACATGACATAAATAAAAGTCTAGAAAAGTACCATGACTTAGATCAATCAAGGATTAAAGGCATTTATTTGGATAAAAGTCAAATGGCATATTCATTGTTCATTAAAGACTTATGAACAATTGAAGTACAAAACATTAGGAATATTCCTCTAAGAATATCATCCTAGATGTTGTATATACTGCACTTCGTTGATGTTTTACTATTAGGATTTGATTACATCAAATGGAAGTCTTACAAATCATCCTAAGTAAAACAAAAGAACATTCTGAGTTCAGAAAGTTCAATACAACACATGCTTTAAAATCTGACAGCACAGTATAGTGGTTGGAAAAGTGAAGCAAAAACAAGCAAGCAATCTTAAAGTCAGAATCAATAAGATTTCGACACATAAGGGAGCAGGTACTGTACAAGACCAGCAAAATCCCCTAAAGCATGGGCATGAAGTGACAACTCTAGTTTTCTCTCTCCTGCACCAAGAAGAGATCTGCAGTAGCATGGGTCCAGGAACTTTCTGGATTTCATGTGAAGAACACAACTCATGGACAAACCCAGAAACCCATGGATAAACCCAGAAATGCATCTTACATTCATAGGATGAACCCATAAATTCATCTGACATTCATCCATATGAATCCAGGAACATTATGAAGTTCATAACTGATGAATGTATGAACATTCTAAAGTATCCTGATGAACCCAGAAATATTCTGAAGTACAAGGCCATTGGACACGTCCTAACAACTACAAGGGGTCAAGAAACTCTATAAAAGGAGCTGAAGGCATACTTTGAAAATACACAGCTTAAAAGCATACTTAAATAACTTATTAAAAGTGTTTAAAGCTTCATAGCAAAACTGATTTCACAAATCAACTCTAAAGATTATTAAAATCTCAAAGAGTGTGAATCTGTTCTCTCTTATCTTTTTAAAGATAATCTTCTTCTTCTTGTTCTTCTTGTCCTCATTCTTACAAACTTCCAAATCATTGTAAAGAAAATCTCATCTAGCTTTAAGGGTATTAAAGTCTAGGTTGAGTGAAAAGAAAAGTGTAAAGTCCTTCTCATCTAGCTTTAAGGGTATTAAAGTATAGGTTGAGTAAAAAGTGTATGGTCTGGTGTGACTTAGCACATAAAGTTGAGAGCCTACTGATGCTTAGAGAATACAGTTTGTAATTGTTCCAAGGGAGCAGGATTGTACGGTGCAGGAGTTGAGAGGTTATCTCAAGCATCATAGTGGAAAACTCTCACAGTTGTGAGGAGTGGACTAGCCCACATTGGATGAACCACTATAATTCTCGTGTGTCATATTCTCTACCTTTACTCCTTATTTTCAGCATAAATGTTTGAATTCACTTTACACACCATTATCACTTTCTTCATTATTTATTACACTAACAGTTCTGAACGTATTTCAGAACGTTCTGAACTTGACCAAGTTTTTATTTCTTCCAAGTATCAACTTGAGAATGATTTACCACAAGTGCAGGTTAAATTTAAAAATGGTCATAATTCAAACCCCCTTTCTTGTGACTATTATTTCCACTTCAATGGTGAATGCTTAGAAAATTAGTTAGAAGGAAAGTGGGGGAGGGGGTTGGTGACATGTAAACAAAATGTAGTTTAAAATACATGTATATAGGGATAGAGATTGTCTCGTCTTTGCAAAAAGTTACAGATCGAACCAAAGCGGTGATTGAAATATTCTACAATCATGGAATTAATCAAGTCAACGATGTTTTTTTTCTTCATATGACCCCAACGTCAACCTTCATTATATGTTGTGAAAAAAATACGTGCAACGTACGTATGCGATGTGAATGAGATAGTTACTTATATTTACAAATTTTTTTCTAATATTATACACCTCCGTCCTTAATTATAAAACCCTTTTGAGAATTTTTTTGTCCCTTTTTATAAGACCCCTTTGTTATTTCCAACTACATTAATTATTTTTTTACATACATGCCCCTATTTATTATACATATTTTTCTTCAATCAGCAAGAAATAACATGTTGAAAACATAAACTAATTCTCTCTTTTAAAGGATAAAATTGTAAAAACAATAGTGATTACAAACAACTTTAATACAAATATCCATTTTCTTAAGAAGTGATTTTAGTAAAAGAATCTTATATATAGAGACGGAGGTAGTAATTTTTTTTTTTGAAGTTCTTTATATTCTTCAATTCTATCATGAATGAAATTCAATGCGATGCACCAATAACCCTTATTTCAATTTCATTCTCGAAAATAAGAATTGTTGATGTTGCTCTCTAGCTCCCAAGTAAATATTTTTGTTTATTTTTAGTCCTTATGAATATATAATTTTTTTTTGTTTTGTTGCAAGTTGCTTTTATTTAATCCTAGTAATATTTTTTTTATATTAAAAATGATCCTTCTAAATTGTAGATCATTTAATTTCAATTTTCAGTACATAAACTGAAATCAACACGACAAACATATTTACACAAAGGAGTTCTTATATGAATTTTTTTGGGGTCAAACCAATATGAACACAAATTTAGCTAGTATACTCTGAGATAGTATATTAATTAAACTCTAGAAACAAATTTTATATAGACTGAAATGAAAAAGGATTAAAAACAAAAAGAATAATATATTTGTATGGTTTGAACTAAAAGCTAAAACAAATAAATGAGTAAATCAATATTTTAGTCCTCAAAATTGTAAGAGCAACACAATTTAGCCACTCAAATTTTGAAAATAGCAATTCAGTCCCCTTAAAATGTGCTTGTTGTACTTGAGTTCTTGGAACAAAGGGAGATAATGTATCTGCAGACACTTCGACGCTCAAGTCAGTGTTTGCGCAATAAAAGGGGATAAAAGGTGAAATGAATTGTATCTTTAGAGACTTCATAAAGTCCCCTTTCATAGAGGTGCATGTTGCCATTAGTTTTCTACATTCGTAGCCCATTGCTTGACGGTTATAGATGCAGGAATCATAACCGTCGGGTGTTACAGATTGTAATCATTGAGAGCGGTTACGGTTCGTTGGTTTGAATTGTGGCTCAGTATTAATGAGAGCACCCCCTCCTCGCGAGAGAGGGGTGTGAGATGAGTAATTGGCCCAATGCTAAATTGAGTATGTATATTGGCCTTGTACTGCTGCGAGTATAGGCTTTTGGGAAGTCCATAACAGTATATTCATTTGTCTCGTTTTTAATATGACTGTTTTGTTTTCCACCCTACGAGCTTCTCACGTGCCCTATGCAGTTCGGATTTTAGAATCCGAACTGCATAAAAACCTCGTAAAACCTCCAAAATCACGTTGAAATATTTCGGATTTTAGAATCCGAATAAGGCGCACGAGAAGCTCATAGGGTGGGAAAAGTAATGACCTTTTAATATATATCCATCCATTTGGCTTCTTAAGAAAAAGTGAAGAAAATTATAAAATAGTAGAAAAGAAAAGAAAATAAAAGTAAAAGGATAAGGATAACTAAGTGATTGTACTCGAATGATTAGAAAGTACCACCTAAAAACGAATTGTTCATTAGAACCCAAAATAATTTTTTGGTATTCAGACGTTAATTATCTTTTGGATCAAACTCCAAATTAATAGAACATATCCATTAAGAATTGGAGGGTTGAAAAACATGAACTTTTTTTTTATTGAAAGGGGTTGAACTATATATTTTATTTTGCTTAAAAAAAGAGTTTTTTTAAGGAAAAAATACTAGTATCTTTTAATAGAGGTGTTCGCTGTGCGGTTTGGATTGATTTTGAGGTAAAAAGTCGCCCGATTCAAAATAAGAATCACATGCGGTTCGGTTCGATTTCGATGACTATTAAAAAAATATGATCCGATCTGATCTAGAAATTTTAAAATATTATCAAAAGTTTCTCAATTAGATTCATGTTTCTATGTTTTTGTCAAATGATAAAAGACTTAATTGAAAAACTTTTGATGAAAACAATGATTATTTTAAAATATTAATAGAGTCAGAGACTAATTTGAGAGTGATTTACAAAGTGGACGACCAATTCGTTGGTTTACTAAAAAAATATTAAAATTTGAACATCCCTATCTTTTAAGTGAGTGAATCTAAGTCCTTGCTCTTTTTTTCTTCACATGCCACATGTCATTTCCTCTCCAAAAGGGTGAGTACGTATTCCCTACTCCTCCTTCCCTCCTAAACTCTCTTCATCGCAAAACCCTTCCTCACTTTCCAGATGAAACGACATCGTTTCAGCCCCAATTTTCTCCCATTCAACACCCACCTCACAAACTCATGAAACCTAACAAACCCAACCCTTGGTTCATCAAAATCGTTACAACCCTCTTCCTCTTCAAAACCCCACTCAACAACACAATCTCCAATTATCTCAACCACCACTTAACCCCATCACTCGCATTAGAAGTTATCAAAAAACTAACCAACCCACAATCACGTTTCAACTTCTTCCTATTCACCAAACACAGCTTAAACCTCTCACATTCATTTTGGACTTACAACTTCCTTTTCCGATCCCTTTGTCGCGAAAGTCAACACAATTCCGCCAAAGTTCTTTACGATGTTATGAGGTCCGATGGGTTATTGCCTGATGGTAGACTGTTAGGGATTTTAGTTTCGTCGTTTGCGTTTGTCGGTAGGTTTGATTTTTGTAAGGAGATTGTTAATGATTGTTTGCGTAATAACGTTGATGTCAATGTCGTTGTCGTTTATAATAACGTTCTTAACATTTTGGTTAAATGTGGTAGGTTAGATGATGCTGTTTGTTTGTTTAGAGAGATTTTGAGGTTGAATTTGAATGTGGATAGTTTTACGTTTAATATTTTGATTCGAGGTTTTTGCGTTGCTGGGGAGATTGATGAAGCATTTAGGTTTTTGAATGATATGAGAAGTTTTGGTTGTTACCCTGATGTTGTTAGTTATAATACTCTTATGACTGGTTTGTGTAGAGTTAATGAGGTTGATAGAGCAAGAGATTTGCTAAAAGAGATTAATAGTCCTAATGACGTGAGTTATATGATTGTGATCTCGGGTTATTGCAAATTTAGTAACATGAAGGAGGCTTCTTCTATATTCGATGAAATGGTTAGGTCCGGAGTTAAGCCGAGTGTGGCTAGTTTTAATGCACTTATCGATGGATTTGTTAAGGCAGGTGACATCGCTTCTGCACTAGATTTACATAAGAAGATGATTTTACATGGTTGTGATCCGGATGTTGTTACGTTCACTTCGTTAATTGATGGATATTGCCGAGTTGGACAAGTGGACTATGGTCTAGACCTTTGGAATGAAATGAAAGCGAGAAATTTTTCTGCAAATTTGTATACTTACTCTATTCTTATCAGTACTCTGTGCAAGAGCAATAGATTACAAGAAGCTCACAAGCTTCTGAGACTATTGAATCAGAGTGAAATTGTTCCGCAGGCCTTTATTTACAATCCGGTCATTGATGGATATTGTAAATCTGGGAATGTTGATGAGGCTAATGCAATTGTTGTAGATATGGAAAAGAAATGCAAACCTGATAAACTGACATTTACTATTCTTATTATTGGTCATTGTATGAAAGGAAGAGCGCCCGAAGCAATTGGTATCTTTTACAGGATGTTGGCGACCGGTTGTTCCCCAGATGACGTCACTATTAGAACTTTAAGTTCCTGTCTTTTGAAATCTGGAATGCCTACTGAGGCTGCACGCGTTAAGGAAACTCTGTTTAAGAATCAGGGCATTTCACCGAAAAATTCATATATTCAAAGTACAGATTCAGATACGCAGCATTCTCTTTATTGAAGTGGTACTGAAAATCAGTGGTTAGGCATTGCTTTCCACTGTTGTTGCTTGAGAAAGTACACTCATGGGGAATTGTAAACTCCCGAAGATTCTGCTGATGTTGTTGGAGCATGCAGGTAAGCATGCTGCATCCTGTTGCTGTGTTTTTTTAGTTGGTTTTTCGACTAAATTTGAACTTTAATTTCTTATGTCAAATTGGTTCTGTATATATTCCTTGTTTTTTATTATGCAGTTTTAGTTGTTTTTCTGACTTTCATGTTCACTTCGAAGCATATTACTTAAAGTGTATATTGAATTATTCCTGAAAGAAATAGAAGTGACTGAAATATTCAAGTGTTCAGTTTGAAGCATATTGCTAGAAGAGTATATAAAATATTAAATAGTACTTTCAAAATATAGGAAGATTATTAGGAAGATTTACTGTGACAGAAACATTTGAAAAAAAAAAAAGGTAAGAAGGAAATTCCCCGGCTTAAATGGTTGGTGATTTACAATAGAGTGATTGTCTGATGGAATTATCAAACCTTGAGCTTTGTTCTAAGTCATAGACTTTCAAATTAAAATTTAGGCTAAATACATCTTTTGGTCCTTTAAGTTTGACAAAAATACCAGATTGATCCTTTAAGTTTTTTAAGTTTCAAATAGGTCCTTTAAGTTGTTAATTTAATGCATTGTTACCCTTTTAAGGACCTATTTGAAACTAAAAAACTTCAAATAGGTGTATTAAATTAACAACTTAAAGGACCTATTTGAAAATTTAAAAACTTAAAGGACTAATCTGATATTTTTGTCAAACTTAAAGGATCAAAAGAGGTATTTGGCCTAAAATTTATTCTATATTTGGGGAAACTTTTTCTTTGATTATATTTTTAAGACTATTTGCTTCTCTGAAAAACAACTATCAAGCAACTTACCTTAGCATTAAGAAACAATGTTTCCAAAATTTTCTTCAATTTCTCTTTTTTGATCTGATATAAAATCATGGAACATTATTTGATCTATGGAATCAGGGTATGTGTGTGCAAATGTCTGTTTTTTCTGAACTCATTTTATAGTTTTACTTTCTTTGGTTATCACATTTGGATGGTTTAAACAAAACTTTCTTTGCATTCTGAAAATGTCTGTTACGTTATATTTCCGTACTGTTGGGAACTCAAGATATAAACTCAATTCCCATCCTCTTTGTCATTGAAAATTGTGCACAAAATAAGGCAATACCTGCTTGAGGAGCAAGTCTGTTTGCTTAAGAGCTCATAGAGTTCTTCATAGTTAAATCCTTGGAAGTTGGACTAAAGCATAATGGAGCCTGGATAACATGGGACTATGCATACATGGAATTCAAGTTATTTTTCTAGATTCATAGGAAGCAGCTTTTAATTCTTGTGTTTCATGCATATGATATCAAGTGATTGTGGTTAAATTCTGGCCTTATTATATCTTTTGTCTTGAAATGCAAATAATTTTTCTACTGACATCAAGAAGAAATTCACCATTACTTATTGTTTAGTATTGGTACCATAAGAAAATGATTTGCAATTCTCCAATAGAATGTTGATCACATTCACGAGTTTATAAGAGAATCTGGATTGATTAAGCGCGTGTTTGTTTCTGCAGCGATTAACCGCATCACTGTGCGTTCAGCCACTGCTACTAATTGGAGCTTCGTTAAATTCACAGCGGTCACTTTGGGATGCGAGAAATCGGCTGCAGCCACAGTTCTAAACAGGGATCAAAATTTGATTATATGTAGAATTAGCTGTTTCTTTTTCCACCGGCATGCCAACATTGATTGATATCTTGAATGCAGTGATGAATCCTGAAGTCCGTGCGACGAAGGATGCTATGAATCAATGAATCAACATTGTTTTTTCAGGTTCATGGACAGTGCATGTCTATTTGGTTTTGGTAGTACTTGGAATAGAAGGTGTCATCTAATTTCATAATCCTTGACAAAACACTGATATAGGGAATGAGCCTACCTGGTTAATAACAAGCTTGATGCTTGCTGGATGTCATTAAAGAGGTAAAGTTTGTCACATGGAATGAGATTTCATTCTTAAGTTCAACTAATCAAGTGGCGAACTTTTAATTTCATTCTTCAGATGAACTTGGTTTTTCATTAATTTTTTCTTGTCGAGCCTTTTCTTGGCATACATGGTGTTAGGGGATACAAATTGAATAGTAGCTTTAAACTTTTAATTTAATAGATGTTACTAAGATGATAAAGTCATAAAGTAATATATGTATGAACTTTTTATTTGCATTTCATATAGAAAGCGAGGTTCTCAACGTTATACTGGTCTCTGCAGAACTATCTCCTGATCATAATTTTAATCGCTATTGTAATTCTTAGACATTTTTGGGAAAGGATGCTATAAGTCAATGATGCCATATTTTGATTGTTTCAGGTTATGGACATTGGACATTACATGTCTCTTTGGGGAAGGATGCTATAAATCAATGATAACCTATCCTGAAGTTGTTAGTTATTTAAGACTGTATAAATTATAAAGTGGTGTCTGTATGAACTTGTTTGCATTTCATATAGAAAGCAAGCTTCTGAATGTTATATTGGTTTCTGCAGGATCTATCTTCTGATCATAATTTCAACTGCTATTGTAATTGTAATTGTAATTCTAATACATTTCGAACTTCGCTTTGGAACCATAGTTCTAATAAATTTTCTGGCCAGTTAGGGTCTGTTTGGTTTGACAAAATATTTGTGTTTATTGGCTGGTTCCATTTTAATTACAAAACTACCACTTTGTTTTCACTGTGTTTGTTTACTGTTTCCAACGTCTATCTAGGAAGGAGACTTGGGAGGTTTTTTTTTTTTTTTCCCTTTCTGTTTTCACTGTTTCTATGTACATCTATGGAAAGTGGAATCAAAGTGAAAACGAAGCAACAATTTTATAGTTAAAAAGTGAAAGCAAAATGTTTTATAGTTAAAAAGAGACGAAACAAAATAGGCTTTTACTTTTTTTCACCCTATTGTATTCCCAAATGCCATATTTTTTCCTTCAAAAATACCCTTTGTTCGGATTTTATAATTCGAACACAGTTTGGATTATAAAATTTTAAATGTTCTCAACCTGTTGGAACCTAGAGCACCTTGGAGATGCTTGTGTGATCTATGTAAAACTACATTTTGGATTATACAATCCGAAACCCTTTTAGTCATTTCGGATTATATATTCCAAAAAGTCTTAAACACCCCAGAAAAGCCTACCTTTGGCGTAAAAAAAAGGTTAAAAAAAGTCTATTTCGGATTATATAATCCGGAATATCATAAAACATTTCGGATTATATAATCTGAAATGTATCAGTACAGAGACAGAACTCTGTTTTTTCACAGAGAGACATGTATATGGTAAAAATTGTTTCTAAATGATAAAAACATGCATTCGTGATACAAATGATATAAACAATAAGAGGCAACACACAATTTTCAAACATTAAATTTAAAATTTGTTATGAATATATAAATTAGTGGATGTTCATCCATTAACCTTCCACATACATGTAACTCCCACTAGTAAGTGGATTGAAATGTGATTATTCATTTACCTATTTGTGTCCTATAAATAGGACTTATGTTGCAATGTAAAGAGGCACTTGTAAAGTAATACAATATACTCTCATGTTCTCTCTTTATTCTTTTCTCTTTATTCTTCTATACTTTACATCTTGCAATACTTTTGATCAATTTCATAACACGTTATCAGCACGAGACTCTACCAAAGCAATGACTTAATTATCTTAAAGATTGAGTATGATAATTAGTATGATCTAGTCATAGACAGGAGCAGGAGATTAATCACGATTGTTACAGTGAAAAGTGTTGAAGAAGCTAAATAAGTAATTTGAATGTTTGATGGTTCTAGACATGATTCAGGTTTGCTAATGGTTCATTACATCTCTATGTTTTTAATTTCTCATTTTGTTTTGAATTTGTTTGAGTGAATTATCTACAACTTTTCAATTTCTCACTGTACAGACTATGATAATTAGGAAAGGGATAGTTTTAACTTCGCACTCATGAAGCTTAAAAATATAGAACATGCTTCATGTCAATTATTTATTTTATTTTATTTTGCACATGAATTTTGCTGAAAAATTCTTTGAATTGTATAATTATCATATTTTTATTTGTTATTCTAGTTAAATTTTGGAAGAATTTAACATTGAAGCATCCTTGAAGGATTGCTCAAACAATGAAGATATTTTAAGATATAGTTCTTGAAGAACTATTTTTTCCTTTTAATATTAAAGCATCCCTGAAGTATTGCTCAAAGAACGAATATATATATATATATTTTTTCATTGATTTGAGATATAGTTCTAAAAGAATGAATAATTTCATATCAGGCGCTCGTAAAAGATTGCAAAATAAAAAAAATTGTGATTTTCCTTTGTTATTCTCGATAGAGGTTTATGGTGAGTTCTTGAAGAACTAGATCTTTGTTAACATCTACTGAATTTATATTTTTATCATGCTAATCTTTTTAATATATTTTTTTATTGAATCTTATTTAGTTAACACATTAGCATGTTTGATATTCTTAATAAATTTTTGAATAATTTAACATCGAGTATCCCTGAAGGATTGCGCAAAAGAATTGTTCTCGATCATTATGAAGATCATAATATAATTCCTGAAGAACTAAAAAAATTAAGATTAAAGCATCCCTGAAAGATTGCAAACAATCAATTTTTTATCATTGTTTATGAAGGTTTGAGATATATATAGTTCTTGAAGAACTAAATATTTAATATCAAGCATCCTCGAAGGATGACAAAAATATGATCTTCTTTGGTTTTGATAGATTTATGGTTGAAAATAAGATCTATTTTATTTTTGTATTATTTTTTAAAAAAAGGTTTGAAGAGTTACACATTGAGAATGTAATGTAGTTCTCGAAGAATTTTTTTTTAAGATCCCTGAAGGATCGCTCAAATAAAGAATTTTCTTATTTATTGTTTATAAAGATTTGGAATATAGCTCTTGAAGAACTAAAATTTAATATTAAATCATCCTTGAAGGATTGCAAAATTGTGATTTTACTTGCTTATTGTTCATAGAGGTTTGTGGAGTTCTTGACCACAATTCAAATATATAAGATGATCTATTTGATCGTAGTATAAATTCTATGAAAGAATTAAAGAAAAAAAATAAATTATTTATGCCTCTTGAATGTGCTCCTGAAGTAGCAAAATTGAGAAAATAATATCAAGAAAACTTTGTAAGATAAATCACATTTGTGATTGAACATAAGAGTAGTAATTGATTGAAAAGATGAAGTCTCACATGATAAATTAAACTTTATTTCTAGATTGAATCATCCATATTAGTTGTTTCGTATAATTTGTGCTCTGCGTATTTATTTATTTATTTTTTGGGTAGAATGCTCCACATAATTGTTTTTCTAATGAAATTGTAGGTATTGTGTTTATGAATTTGATATTATTGCTACTTTTGAAACGATTAAGACTTACGAACTATATTGTTTCGAAATGAGAATCTTGTTAGTTTATAGAATAACTATAAATCGTATTTGTATTATTGATTTCTTTTAAAAATTATGTCTATACTATTTCGAGATTTCATGCAAGTATTGCTCCTAGAACTTGGACTCACTAAGGATTACAATAATTTTATGTATATTTTGTTGGATATTGTTTGTAAATGAATGATTTCTTATGTAAAAGACTATAAAAAATTGGATGAGTGACAGAAAGAAACTAATTTTATTATTATATTTGTATTGCAAAAATTATTAAAGGCTCCAGAAGAGTCGATATATTGTTATATGGAAGAATAGAATTACACATTGAGAATGCATTATATTTCTCTAGGTCTCATAGAAATTTATTATCCTTCTAAATGGATATTATATTGAAATAAGAAATAAAGGAGATGTTGAATATCTCTATACTACGAGACATGTTTTGGATAGAAATAAGTGTAGATAAAAAATTGCATGTCTTCATATGTATTGACTACACTTATATTAGTGCAATTGAAGCACACATTATTGTAAAATTGAAATTTACATATCATATTAAATTTATTGTTGGCAAGACCGGTTGGGTTATCCCGGATCTATTATGATGCGAAATAGTTAAAAATTTATATGGACATGTATTGAAGAACCAGAAGATTCTTCAAACCATTAATGTTTGGGTGTTATTACTTTCCAAAGTAAGTTGACAATCTGAGAAAATAAGTCTCTTATATATATTAGGTGATATTTGTGGATGAATACACCGATGATGTGAATCATTTTGATACCTTATAAATTGATTTAATACATCGACTAAATGATCACATATATGTTTATTGTCAACTCACAACCAGAAGTTTGTGAGATTGTTCTCTCAACAAATTTGACTAAGAGCTCAATTTTTTGGAGTTTTCAGAAAGTATCATTTCTCAATTTAAATTGATATTGAACATCGTGTAGTATATGTTCATAAAAAAAATGGTCTTGAAGGTCCAATCTTTAGACATCTAAAGTTAATTGTATGAATGATACTTATGAGAACATAACTTCTAAATTCTACTTTGGGAACATGTAATCTAGTATGTTGAGATATTGATTCGCATCAAGCCAACACATTATTATGTGTAAGTCCTCCCCTTAATTTATAATTTAATTTAGGTTAATAACCAAATATTTTTCATCTAAGTGAATTTTTGGATGTGTTGTGTATATCACAATTGCTCCAAAATATTGCACTAATATAAATATTGAAAGAATATTGGGAAAATATATTTGATATGAATCCCCTACTATTATAAATTGTTGAGCCAACTTCAGTAGGCCGATTATCGATTGATGGATTAGTTTTCCCAATATTAGGGGGAGAGAATAAGCAGCTGAAAATATGAACCCGAAGTTCAATTGAATTATTTGAAAGAAAATATTATTATCTCATCTTGATCCTCGAAATATCACTCATTTGCGAAGTTAAACAAATAAAATAGCAGATGTTAATGCTCCAAACGAAATAGATGTCCCTGTAGGATAATCTTATATTGCAAATGAGTCTCAATCATGCATCAAGCATGGTAAGCCAATCGGTTCCAAATATAAAAATCCTCAAATAAGAAAAGGAGCCAAAATGAAAGATAACCCAAATGAGGATATAGAAACTCTAAAAGAGTCGTCTAACATAATGGATTTTTTCAGTTCTAGAAGAACTTATCAGGTACCTGAAAATTATGAAATATCGATAAATTATGTCATGAGTGAAAGATCTCAATGAAATGAGATGGAACCGAAAAATAAAAGTCAACGTTGACGATGTTTTTACATAAAATATAGCGCTATATTTAAAAATGATAACGAGGATCATGGATCAAAGTCTATTGAGGATTATAGACAATAAAATTATTGACGAAATGGATAGACGATTTTGAGGCGATATTAAACTAGCTTTGCAAAGAGAATGATTTTTGGACCAGTAGTCCATACATCTGAAGATGTGAAAAGAAAAAGAGAATCATGAAATTCTGATATATGAAGTTTGCCTTATTTTCAAGAGTATTGGTGAAAACCTACCATTAATTTTGAAGAGGCTTATTCACCTGAAGTGAATTCAAGTACATTATCATATTTGATTAAGTCTAGCACCACTTGAAATGCTCAATCTATCGATATATGAATTACATGTTACAATATATTTATATGAGTCACTTGATATTTTTATATGAAATTCCCCAAAGGAATTATTTTATCGAGGCATACAATTCATATTTTTGAAGAGATTAATTAATCAACTTGAAATATAGAAACATGTTGTATAATATTCTTAGTGAATATTTTCTAAGAGAGAGATATAAACCTGATATCATTTGTCCATTTTGAAATAAACCTAAGAACTCTTCAAGAGTTTTTTGAAAGTTGAAATATGTAGAAATGGTAAATATTTATTTGAGATTACAAGTTGAGTATTTGAAAAATAACACTTTTGTGAATCATGAAGCTTATATAGAAATGTGTTAAAATGGTTATAGATGGACAAATCATATTTGTTAGCACTCAGATGATTGTAAAGTCACTAGACGTAGACAAAAAATTGTTTGAGAATTTGAGTAAATAATGAAGAACTAATTGGTCCTGAAGTACCATATTTTAGTTCAATTGAGACACAATAATGTACCTTGATAACTATTCATGTTAGATATATTATTTGTTACTTTGTTATATTAGAAATGCAGGTTATTTGTGTGATGCTCATATGAAATTTTAGCACTACATAAAGAAAGTCGAGAATGTGTTTGGTTGAGGTCTATGATTGAACACATAAAGAAACTTACAATTTGTCTTTCGGAAGAGTGAATGAAACAATCTTTTATGAATATGATACCATGTGCATTGCTCAGTTGAAAGAAGACAATCTTCAGAAGAATGATGATATAAGCCGTCAACAAATTTGTTCGTGTGATAATCTTGCAAACCTTTTCACAAAGTCACTTCCAAGCATAATTTTTGAACAACTGATACAAAATATTGATCTTAATCGTCTCAGAGATGATTGTTTGATTGAGGGGGAGATATAAATATATTTTGCACTCTTTTTCCCTTCACCATGGTTTTGTCCCATTGGGTTTTCCTGGTAAGGTTTTTAATGAGGCAGATATACCAGATATTGTACTCTTTTTCCTTCACTAAGATTTTTTTCCATTGGGTTTTTTCTTAGTAAGGTTTTAATGAGGCATATCCTCGATGGACATCCAAGGGGGAGTGTTATGAATATATAAATTAGTGGATGTCCATCCATTAACCTTCCACATACATGTAACTCCCACTAGTAAGTGGATTGAAATGTGATTATTCATTTACCTATTTGTGTCCTATAAATAGGACTTATGTTGCAATGTAAAGAGGCACTTGTGAAGTAATACAATATACTCTCATGTTCTCTCTTTATTCTTTTCTCTTTATTCTTCTATACTTTACATTATCTTGCAATACTTTTGATCAATTTCATAACAAAATTGAAATTATCCAATTGTTACAAAACAAACCAAATGTTCAAACATAAAATCAAGAACATATGATTATCCAAATGTTACAACACCATAAAACTAAAACCAACCCCTGCCATCCCAACAACACGCCTACGACGATAAACCCGCCCTACATGAATCTCCTCCAAGATTGCTTCCAAATGACGCCATGGATCATAACCTTGCTCCACCACACCACTGGCCATGACGGAATTGACATGGTCTCTGATACGACCCAACCTTCCGGTCAGCACAAAGTACCCCTGCTCTCTATCCTGCTCAGCAGCAATCTCATCAATGGCCTCCTGCTCGGGTGGCCTCGGGAACTGAACAGCCTCTTCAGGAAGAATGATGCGTGGATGTGAGATGGAATAAAACCATCTGATGTATCCTTGTGACGTCTCCACACTAGTCCTAGCAGCGAGCCCCAAGTCCTGAGCTGTCAGCATATGATCAAGATAATGCACATATCGATAGGTGATCTCCGATAAGGTCGTATGGGGAGATGCACTCTCACATGGATGTCTGGGGATGGTCTGGACATACCTAAACTGGCGAAGCACCCGCTCCGACAAATATCTCACCCTACGAGTACCGTATCTGAGCCATCCAGAGTAAAGGCTGACCCGGTTGAACGGACATGCCTCACGGTGTGCCTCATATGGGTACATGATAAGACTCCTCAGATCCAGTTGATCCAGATGCGTTCTGTATTCGTCTGGTGAAGACAGACCCCTGAGCGGCATATACATCAATGCACGTGGTGCTGATGGTCCCGATATCCACCTCATGCATCCCTGACATCCATACCCCTGAAGTGCTGAAAGACCCAATCCAGCAACAAATCACACCCCTGAAGTGTTGATGGTCCCGATATCCTATACGGTGCCATCGACACAGGACTGGTTCCAGGTACCAAATCAATTCCAAACTCCACATCCCTCTCTGGCGGTAAGTCTGAAATATCGTCCGGAAACACATCTGAAAACTCATTCACTACCGGTATATCACCACCTCCCTTCTCACTTTCCACTTTCAAAGAAGCAAACATCATAAACAAGTGAGCTTCATGAACAACGACACCTCCACTTGCCCCGCGGTCAAAAACTTCCTTTCGACACGCTCCTCCGGATTAGAGAATGTAACCGACTTCGTCAAACAGTTAATTTTAACACCAAAAGACAACAACCAATTCATACCAAAGATAACATCCATATGAGACAAAGGTAAACAAACTAAATCCAACTTAAAATCTATTCCACCAAAATTCAAAGGACACTTCACAAAAACCAAGGAAGTGGTCACCGAGCCATTGGTCGGGGTATCAATGACCATTCCTCTCGACATCGGGGATAAAACTAGATTTAATCTTTTAGCACAAACAAGAGAAAAAAACGAATGTGTCGCACCAGTATCAATGATAGCAATCAAATGAGTGTTATTAAAGAAACAAATACCTCAAATCAAATTGTCCTGCTCCGGACCCTCCTCAACACTCAAAGCAAACACCTTCCCATCTGACCTCGCCTTCGCTGGCTTCTAACCCTTAGTACTAATATGATCAGCTTCTCCACACTTGTAGCAAACCACCTCCTTACTTTTGCACTCAAAGGCACGTTGTCCAGCCTTTCCACACTTGAAACAAGTCAAAGTAGTACATTTGTAATCAGTAAAACGATGCCTAGTCCCACCACACTTGTAGCATCTTACTTCTCCCCCACTTTGACTAGACCCACCACTCGCCTTCTTCTTTCCCTTATCAGCTGAAGTTCCATAAGGCTTGCCACGATCCTGACCCTTACTCCTCTTGTCACTTGCACTCTTGTATTAACTTGCTCTAGCCTTGCTCCTCATCATAAATCCTACACTTGTTAACCAACAATGAGAACACTTGAATCTCATGGAATCCAATGAATTGCTTGATCTTCAGACACAATCCACTTTCAAACTTCACACACTTAGATGCCTCAACTCCCACATCATTGTAATGCAGGCAAAAGCGAGAAAGCTCCTCACGTCCACCGAAAAATACTTTCCCAATAACTCCTCCTTAAATGCTCCCCAAGTGATAACATCACCCCCAGCTTCCATTCTCTGACAAGTGTTCATCCACCAATACTCAGCTTCTTCCGCCAACATATCGCCAAACGAATCTTCTGCTCATCAATAGTCGTTATAGCCCTTAAGATCCTCTCAATCTCTTGCAGCCAAACTTGTGCACCTTCCGGGTCATACCTTTCCTTGAAAGTAGGCGGGTTGTTCCTCATGAATATATCCAAACGATGCTCATCCGCCCCTCCAGTTTGATTTTGATGCCCCTGCATAGTCGAATTCACCTAAGCCAATGCTTGAGTTATCGCGATCATCACATTTGCATTCGCTGCATCATTCCTTCCAGCCATCTCGTACTACACACAAGAATAAAACAACATAAGTCATACAACATCGACAGTATTTGTATACATGTCGCATGCAACAAAATAAAACAAAAGTTCTAGCCTGACTGGACCGACCTGCTCTGATACCAAATTGTAACACCCTAAACCCGCATACTATTTTAAAGTAATAATGCAACAAATATAAATAACATTTAAAGGTGTTACTCATCATCATTCAAAAACCAATCCAAACTTCAGTATAATATTGCAGCGGAATAATCTCAACAACATAAGTCATAACTCGGAATAAATACATCCTCAAATGAACTCAAGGTTCATCAGACATAATCTGATAACATAAATGAAAATCCAACAGTCCTAATCAGAGCACTGATATGCTATACTCCAAAGGAAATGCGATAAAGGACGAGTAGGCTCCAATGCCATCCTCGGAAAACTCAAATCAACTACTCTTCCTCGACCTGCAAGTCTACACCACGAGTGGCATAGGCGGAAACCCGCAAAAGGGTGAGAAATATTCAACAAGTGGAAAAATACGAACGCATGTATAGTTAATGGATAACCAAATAAGTCAACTATACATTCAACGGATATTCATCATGTATAAGCATCAATTCATACTCAACATGTGCACCTAAATAACCATGCTATTGAAAGCAACTATACTCATAAAACATTCAAACCAATTAGAGGCATCAAGATGAACACAGTTTAGACATTCGTATCGTAAGCTCATCATCCAACATTACACATCCAAATGAACACATCTCCACATAGCACATAGTCAATTCTCATCTCCGAATATGCAGATTATCACATAGTCACACATAGACAATTCCAACATCTCCCACATAGACTCATAATAATGTATGTAATGCGCCTAACTCGACTCTACATGTACATGGTACCAAGTTTTGGATATTAGAGTTATGTTACTGAGTGATCTCACATCTTCATGATTATTTGGATAGTCAGAGGTAAATTATTGATTTCTCCCACAACTTCATGATTCACAGCTTCGAAATTGGACTGACCATGATGCATGGATACCAACTATAGACTCGATAATGCACAACACCATATAGTTAATAGTTATATATTCACTTCATCATATAACATATCAAGACACCAACATACCAATGCATCGTCAAATCAAGACATCCACACATCATCAAATCATATCAACACCACATCAACATATAATCACATCATTGAATCATTATTATCATAACATTCCTCATATAATCAGTTCATATCATTAATCTTATCAACATGTAATCACACTATTACATAATCACATTACTTCATCGTATACACATAACATATCATTCTACATCATCAAGCATACTTCATTGTTCACATCATCTTTCTTAATCGTCTATTAAGTTTATAAATCAAATCGTCATTCAATCCATCTCAAATTTACAAGTCTATTATTAACCACTCCATTTACTAAGTTACTTCCAACCCCTGCCAATTCAAACTCCTATCAATTAAGTTTAGGGGTTTGGGACCCAAATATGCATCTTAGACACCTTTTAAAAAGCAAAAAAAATGAAGTTTGCATAACAGGGAAAACACATAGTCCGTGCGCATGGGACACACGACCGTGCGTGTCTTCTAGACACACACACCAAAATTGCCGAGAGATACGCACGGTCCGTGTGCATGGGACGCACGACCGTGCGTTTTTCACAGGTAGTGAAAACTACAATTTTTCTCGTTTTTCAAAACAGGAACACCCCTTTTGACACCATTTTTCGATTTCAAACACACCAAACCTGTCCCAATTCATCATACTCATGTTATACACTCAATCTTACTTTAATTCCATCATAACCAACTTAATTCTACTCATTTTAACATGATTAACACAATTCTCATTATCTCACAAAATTTCAATTCAACACAAATTAACATGTTGGTTCTATTCAACAACATAACAACAACATCATCATTTCCTCTTCAAAATTCATCACAACAACAACATTCACCAAATCAAATTATGAAAACACCAAACATCAATTTATCAACAACTTTCATGAATTTCACCAAAATTAGTCATGTAACTCAAAAACACAACAACAACACAATCAATTCATGGATTTCAACATCATAACATCCTGGATTCTCAAATAAACATATGCCTATAATCACAACAACATACTAAATCATAATTTCATCATCAATTTATCATTTAAACATGAAATTAGCAACAATCACACAAAACCTTAGTCTACCCATTTGTTCATAAATCTCCAAATGAGAATAAAACTCGCACCCGTACCTCTTACTCTTCAATCCTAGCCTCCTCTTAGCTTGGTTCACCCCTCCTCTTGATTTCCTTAAGCTTTCCTCTTCTTTCTATAGATTTCCCTCTTTCTCCCCTTTGCCTCTACTCTTGCCTTTTTCCCAATTGTGTGTGTTATGAGTCTAACCCTAACTTCACCAACACTACTATCTATTTATATTCTCTTCTTTTGGGCTTTGGTTCTCTCACACTAAATGGACATAGTTTCTATTCATTCCTCATAAATAAAACACTACTCATTTACTTCACTTAAATCTCCTATTTACTCATACACCTCTATTTCCTCAATTTCTAAAAAACTCTTATTTCTAATAACTTCACAAAAATACCCTTCACTCCTAAATTATAAAAATACCCTTATCCTCTAAAAATCCACTAACTCACCAATTCAACCACATTAAAATAAATAACAAACAATTAAATCCTAAATAATACTAATATCACACAATATTAATATTAATAAACTAATAATGAAAATCGAGCTGTTACACCCATCATTCTTCCTTCTGAAAAAAATTCTTGCTAGGATTCCGAAGCATTACCCGACTTCCTGCTACAATCTCTGGTTGTTCTTCTAAGGCTTTTTCAGGCGTCACGATTTACTCTCGAGCCTGTACAACATTTGGTTTCAATTCATCTGTCTTTTATGTGTTTGTAAGCTTTGGCTCCTACATAGCAATTGTTGGGTGTGAACTAACTTCCTCTGTCATTTTGCATGCATCTTTAGATGTATTTCCCTTTTCCTTAGCAGCAACTTGGTAAGTGTTGTACTCATCATATGATCTGATCACAATTTCACCTTTTTCCACATTGATAAGTGCTTGAACAGTTTCAAGGAATGACCTCCCTAAGAGTAAAGGGAAATCCTTATGATCTGCCATTTTCATGACTATCATATCTGCAGGAAAAGAAAAATTGTTAACATTTACTTGCACATTTCTTACTATACTATCCACACAGGTTTTCGAACCATCTGTTAAACCTACCTATAGTATTGTGAGGTTGTAGATGAAGTCCTTCAATTCTTTTGAAGGTTTCAAGTCGCATCAAGTTGATACTAGACTCTAATTAGTCACATAAAGATTCACCAATATATACCCCATTGATCGAAATAGGGAGGTTAAAACATCCATGATCCTCTACTTTTTGTATTGTTTTTTTATTTGAAAGATTCCTGATGTTTTTAAGGTCCTCTATGTCACTGGCTTGTTTAGATTTTTCTAGAACAAACCCTCTGAGTAGTTTGATGAGTTTAGGGCTTAGAGACATCATTTCTTTAACAAGTGTTTCAATCCCTAACTTTTCCATTCCCTCTACTAACTCCTCAAAGTTCGTTTGCTCCTTCAACCTTTCCTTTCGTTCATTTTCCTTCCTCCTTTGAGAATTAATGCTAGGTTTCCCTTCCATTAGCTGATGTATGATAAAGAAAAATTCCCAACTCTTCCGCTAGGCTAGTTTTTGTTTCAAAGTTTTCAAGGTTTCAGGTGTTAAAGCCATTCTTTTAAAGAGATGATATAAGTGTTCGGACCTCTTCCAGTATTTTCTCTCCTTCCTAGAAATGTCTACACTTTTAATCACTTTTTCCTGAAATTCTAATATGCTAGACTCTAACTCTTCGTCCTCTGCTAAGTCTTCCCTATAACTATTCTCTCCGTCAGACTCTTCTGAACTCTCGGCCTCATCCTCACTTTTCATGTTTTCTACCTCCTCTTCATCCACCACTAGCCTACAACTTTCCCCTTTAGGATTATCTAAAATGGATTCCGAAAAACCTACTTTAGACTTATTAGCAAGTTGTGTAGAGATTAACCTAATTTTTGTCTCAAGGTTTTTAATTGAAGCTTCATTATTTTTTTGTGCTTCCAACTAATTCCTAAGGAGTGTTTCGATTTGGTTTTGTGTTGTCTGCATGTATTGTGCTAGCATATCTTCTAGGCTTTTCTTTGGTGGTTGTGGGCTGATTGTTTGCGGGGGGGATTAAGAGAGCTGTTTCCTCTCCATGAGAAATTTGAATGTTTTGCCCAACCCGGGTTTTAGGTGTTAGAATAAGGGTTTCTTTATTGCCTAGTGAAAGTTCCCATATACTTTACTTGTTCCTTGGATAACCCTACATCAGGTGGAAGACATGCACCACTTTCATGAGCTTGCTCACAAAAGTAGCAATTAATCCATCTATTGAAAGGTTGGATGTTTCTTGGGCTTCTAACTTCTTAACACAACTACATCCTCCTCTTTCCTCCCAAAAACCACCGCCTCCTTCCCCAACAAATCAAAACCCACCACCCACCAACTACAAACCCTCAAATAAACACAACCCATAAACCACAACACAACTACCTCTCACACTCTGTGTGTTCATATCCGTCCTTTCTCACCCAAATTGAAAACCAAATCATTTATTCCCAAATCTTCACAACCCACAAAATCACAACACAACAGAACATAACTCAATCGTTTATTCTCAAATGGAAAAACCAAATCGAGAGACAAGAGAGATTCGCCCCTCACCCAAATCATCATCGTTCTAAACAAAATCATCATCGTTACTTCCATATTCTTCATATGTATCAATCGATTTCTTATGTTCCGCTTTGATTAGGAAGAAGAAGCAAGCATGACCATGTTGCCGAAATCGAAAGAGGAAGTAAAATATTGCGTCAAGTTAGTAAAAATTTCGCCCTGTTGTTGTTATTGAAAGAGGAAGTTTCACCACTAGTGTTGTTATTGTTGAAATCGAAAGAGAACAATTTCGATATGGTGTTGTTGTTGTTGTTAAAAATGGAGTTTTCCAATTCTTTATTAAAAATTTCACTTTAGATTCTTCGTAATTAATCTGGGTTGTTATTGTTTCAATCTGGGGTTGTTGTTAAAAATGGAATTTTCAATCTGGGTTGATGAGTTGACGAGTTTCTGGGTTTAGAATTGAAGGGTTTGAGTTTTTTGGGTTTAGACTTAAAGTGAGGTTGTTGACCGATCAAAATTGATCACTTGCAAATGAGGGTAAACTTAGGAGGTTGGATTGTTGTTTTTTTAAATGGGGGCCAAGATCGCTACTTTTACAATGTTAGGGGGTCAAAAGTGTGTTTAAACCGACCTGAAATATCCAAAACAGTACCATCATCATCATCATCATTAGTTTTGTACTTTTTTTTTAAAATCAATTTTGCTGTTAGCACCATTTTTTTAACATGACTGTTAATTAAGCATACATGACAATAAGATCACATAATAAGTGACATTTAATAATAATTAAGCATGGGCAACAAGTCGAAAGGAAGTGAGTTTCCTTGTGCGTTCGTTTAACGTCTCATACACAATGGCTTCATAAACGTTAGAAATTGAACGTAGGTTGGCAGAAAAGGTGAGACGGTAGTTGGTTCCATGAACAATTTGTGATTCACCCTTGATGATCTTCTTCAACTTCAGCTTTAATCACGTGTGGATCATTGATGTTGTTAATGGGGGAATAACCACCTTCTATAGCTTGAATCCTAGCCACAGAAGCCAACAAAACAAGGAGGACAAGAACAAGGGATTGAAATCTCATTATGCTTCAGAAATCACAAGAAATCGCAAAGGTGTGAGTTAGCCTTAGTTAGTTGAGCGCTGCTCATATATATTGCATAAAAGTAATGCAAGTTGGTATCTTTCTTTTACTAATGAAAATGAATAAAATAAAGTCAAAAGTTTAAAATGGGTAAAAAAAAAGAAAATAAAAAATTTAATTCTATTTAATGAAAATACTAATGGTATTTTTTACAACTGAAAGTCAATGAAATTAAGTTAAAAGTTTAAAATTGTTAAAAGAGAAAGTCAAAATTTTATTCAATTTAATGAAAATAAATTAGGGTTAAATATGTTTTTCGTCCTCATAAAATTAGCGAGTTTTAGTTTTCGTCCCTGTAAAAAAAATCCAACGTTTTCGTCCCTACTTAATTTCTCCGTTACTGTTTTCAGCCCTCAAGTTAAGTCAACTAACTGTTGACTAACGAAATGCCACTTGGCTGTGACACGTGGACTTTTAAATGACGTGGATGCCACCTATTCATGCCACATCAGCATTAAATAAATAAAAATTCAGTTTTTTTTTCTTTCTATTTTTCGTTTTTTCATTAAAAAAAACAACTTGATCCCATCCTTATTCTGTTATGTTAACATTAAGTAATTGACAAAATTGACAGAATTTGGAATATGCTCGCACAAAATTGACAGAATAGCCTCTGCATTAGTAATAGCCATAGTAGCATTAAACCCATAGTAGCACAAAATTGACAGAAGCTCTAATGTCTTAGTCATTTCCTCATCAGCTCTAAACTTTGCAAACTTTGGCTTATCAATTTCAGATTCACTGTTAGATGCGTTGTCAAGCTCGTCAGTTGTATATTCCTCCTCCAACTTATTCATTTCAACAATTTCATATGGAATTACATGTTCCACATCCTGCTCATCAACACCTGCAATTTCAAATGGAATTAGAGACCGCACCTCATTTTATGTGTTCAGATCAGCTTCCATTTGAACTTCACTCCCAGCAACAACAAATCCATCATCAAATCCATGGACCATGATAACTGACCTTCAAACAGGGACCACTTTTACGATCTCCAACCTTCGATCCGACGATACACGAGCAAACATTGTCTTCAGAAGCTTCAATCTAGGATGAGAATGAACAAGACTGGTTTCTATTTTAGATCTAGGGTTTTCTACTTTCACCCACAATTTATATCAAACATTTTTAAATCAGAAAACACAATTTATGTTTTTTTTATTAAAAACGAAAAAAATAGAAAAATATGTTTTATTTTATTTTATTTAATGCTGATGTGGCATGCTTAGGTGGCATTCCGTCAGTCAACAGTTAGTTGACTTAACTTGAGGGACGAAAACAGTAACGGAGAAATTAAGTAGGGACGAAAACGTTGGATTTTTTTATAGGGACGAATATCAAAACTCGCTAATTTTATGAGAACGAAAAACATAATTAACCCAATAAATTAAATCACTTTTTTACCAAATAACTAAAATCTCTTTATAATATGTTACATTTAAAATTTAATTTTGATAAAAAAAATATTTAATATTATACATTGAATATTTAATACTCTCCGTCTCAATTTAGGTGTCCAGTTTTACACGATTATTAATGAAATGATTAGAAGTGTTATTTTAAAGGTCTTGCTAATGAGTGTCCTAAGAGCACTCTTTAGGGATACTAAATTAAGAAAATATTCATTTGAAAAGCTTAATATTTCAATTTCAGATACATTGACTGCACAAGTTCCCATAAAAACTTACTACTTCCGTCCCATAGTAACTAAGCCCTTTGTTCATTTAACACTTATTAAGAAAAAAAGTATAGGTGAAAAAGAGAGAACAATGGTTTTGAGTGTCTTGTCAAGTATTGGTTCATTTTCTAAATAAGGGTATGTTAGTGGAAAAAAATAAATAAATGTTGTATTTGTATTGTAAAAGGGACAAATAATTTGACACAAAGAATAATAGTAAAGAGGACATCTATCGTGAGACGAAAGAAGTATTAATTAGAGTTATAATTGAAAAAAAGTAATTAATATTGCATTGAAAAGTGAAATGAGTCAATTTTTTTTTACAATGTTTTTTGCAAATGACTCGGTTATTTTGGAACAGAGTGAGTACTATCTAAAACCCTTTAAAGAGTGCCCTTAGGGCACTCATTAACATTGTCCTTGTTTTAATGGTAAAATGTGTTTCATTTACTAAAACACTCTTATTAGTTATAGTTATTGGAGTAGTTAGATGATTGAAATGCAATAAACAAAGGTATGTTGGTGGAAATGAATAATTAAGGGTTTAATATGTTTTTGGTCCCTATAAAATTGGAAACTTCTAAGTTTAATCCTTACTTAATTTTAATAGCCTTTTTAGCCCCTACAAAAAAAATTACATTTAATTTTAGTCCATGCTGACACTAAATTTGTTTAATTATCTCTAAACTCTTGAATTTTGAACGATTTTTTGGAGACAGATTTAGAACATTATAAAAGATTCATTTACTAAAATTTAGAATTTTTTAACATGAGATGAATTAAATATGAACTTTTTTAAACGACAAAAGTTCAATATAAAATTCACAAAAATTTGGACGTATAAATCAAATTGTGAGATGATTTTTTGTGGAGAAACTTTTAGTATTGTTCTTAACACGTCTACAAAAAGTTGTTCAAAACCTTAAGAGTTTAAGCATAATTCAACAAATTTGGATTTAGTAAGGACTAAAACTGAATGCAGATTTTTTTTATAGGGACTAAAAAAGCTACTCCCTCTGTTCCTTTTTAATTGTCATTTTTTGACTTTTTACACAAACCAAGACAATAAATGTATTTTACTACTTTTG
Organism: Medicago ruthenica; assembly: GCA_018208015.1. NCBI lineage: Eukaryota > Viridiplantae > Streptophyta > Magnoliopsida > Fabales > Fabaceae > Medicago > Medicago ruthenica. Next base: position 21,882,496 of record CM031374.1, on the reverse strand, counting down.
ATACAACAATTTATGTTTTTCCTATAATAGCCTTAATTATTTAATATCATATTTCGTATATTTCTCTCTCTGCAATAAGTTACTAAGGGCAATATAGGAAAACAACATTTAATATTACATTGAACTTTGAAAGTGACAGTTAATTAGAAACAAAAATTTTCTGCAAAAGTGACAATTAAAAAGGAACGGAGGGAGTATTAAAATTAAGTACGGACTAAACTTAAAAGGTTCCAATTTTATGGGGACCAAAAACATATTTAACCCAATAATTAATGTTGTGTTTGTATCATAAAATAGACAAATAATTTAAGAAAAAAAATGATAAGGAGAACACCTATTTTAAGACACAGTAAATATAGCAATTAAAAAAAACAAAAGCATCCCCATCGTGGGTGCTTTATGAAAGAATTAAATGATGATTGGGTAAAATGAGAAGGTGAGGATTGTAATTATGTTTTTTTAAGTTCATGGCAATTTAATTGAGGATCATAACCATTAAAGGGTTGATTTGGTCAAAGGTGTTGAAATGGATTTGTATGCCTCACGTTTTAAATGATAGTACTCCCTAAGTCCTTTTTATATGCTTTACAAAAAAGTTTTATTCTTAAATACTCTTTTCGTTCCTTTTAAATGTCTCTTTTGAAGAATTTTTTTGTTTTTATTTAACTGTCACTTTCAAAGTTCAATGAAACATTAAATATTATTTTACCAATATTACCTTTAGTTATTATTGTGAAGAGATAAATATATAAAATAAGACATTAAATGAATAAGGTTATTCTATAAATTATTGTATTAAAAATAGTAACATTTATTGATTGTCTTGGTTTGTGTAAAATGTTAAAAAGTGACAATTAAAAAGGAACGGAGGTAGTATAAGATTATCTACAAATTTCTAGATGCATTTATTACTCTTTTTTCCAATACACCCCTCATTAATATTATTAATATACCTTGAAATATGAAAAGTTGTCATTAAATATCTTTATAAACAAATGGTAATTTGGTAATAGTAACATACATTTATGACAAATTTATTATTTTAAACACTTTTTTTAATACCCGCGATTTTTCTAAATTATTCCTGTAAAAAGGGACAGAAAGAATATTAATGTGCATTCAAGTCAAGGTGGTAGGTGTTAGAGTCCAAGAAAACTTCGAAGCTTCGATTGCAGGTGTGAATGCTGAACTATAGGGTGGGGATATCAATGGGTTGAGTAGTGTGTACATCGAAATGGGCTTCCGGTCAGAATTGATTAACAATCAGTTTTTCACCAGGGTTGGTGCTGATGATAGGGAAATTTTACTCTATACCTCAACATTTGTACTTTCACCTCTACAAATTATTAAAAATTCAAATTTTGTCCTTTTTGCTATTTAACTTTTTACAGCTGAATTTCTCACCTTCATTTTCAAATTTTTTTAGTCCGAGTTCACTCCTACATGATATTTCTTTACGAGAGGAAAAACAACACCTTTAAGTTTAAACAATTTAAAGAGAAATGTGACACGCTCAATATTCGCCGTCTTCTACTCTCGCATCAGTCCTAGTCCCCACTTTGCAACGACTATGAGGGGGTGGGCCTAATCCTCAGTCTGGCAAATCTACTTTTGATTTAAAAATGCTTGGCTATTTAAAATACCCTACGAGCATGCATCTAAGTCAAACAAATATTACGAACAAATAGATCGAATATTTCTTATTTGCGAGGAAATTCATCGCACTTAACACTTGGAAGTTTAAAACAATTTTCAAGATAAAAGCCTCATGCAACGAACACTCAGATCACATGTTATACTTAAGGAAATTAAACATACATTTTTGCAAAGTATAAAGTAAAGATGCGATCCAAAAGTAAAGCAAAACCAATTGTACAAAATAAGGTGCTGACCACGATGGGCGCACAATGTTATGGCACAAGGCCAATTACAACTAACACAAATATTGTTCGGGAAAGAAAAAGAAAATTACAAGGTCGTCTAGACCAGGGTGTCATTAACATGCCCTTCTTTTTTCTTCTTCATCTCTTCAAGGGGAGGGGACACCGGGACTCCATTCTCAACAAATTTAAGGAAGTGAATCCCTTCGGTCGAAAGCTCAACCCCAGGATTCACGACCTTCAACTGCTCCACCGCATTTTCAAAGCCATGACTAGCAACACCCACCAAGCTTCGATGCAGCTCGTCAATCCTGCCCACCGATCCGGCCCGACCCAATAAGTTGTATCCTCGGACTCCTCTTCACTCTGATGAACGACAACAGAATAAAGGTTCATCTTAGAACCCTAGCCTAAAAAGGTTTAGTTACTCATGGTAACTAAAGACAAATTACAAAAAAAAATAAAACATACCCTAGAGACTTAGAGTGAGGAGAGAGACCCATCCCTTGAAGCTACTAGTGTTTGCCTTCCACTTGAATCACTTCGTTCTGAATGAGAAATAATGAGTGAGAGGCATGATATTTATAGGAGAGTTTTCAACTGGGTTTGGGGTTGAAAAATTGGGCTTTAACCGCTTTAAATGTGGAAAAAACCAATTATGACCCTCTCTTAGCATGGCTGGGGCGCATGGCTGGGGCGCATAGGCATATTTTGCCATGCCCTGGGCGCATGGCTCATGCCCCAGGCGCATGGGTGCTGCTTCTTGGTGCAAAATTGCTTGTTTCTTCGTCTTTTGAGTATTTGCTTTTATATAAGATGTCTTGGGACTTGGGAACAGAATCCCTTCCTTTGTAATGTTTTATGAGGCCTCTTGAATCTTCATTCATGATCTTCCCAAAGTCTTCACAAGTCTTCAAATGTTTTGCTTTGCCAATTTGCACGATTTCTTCTTGAATTACATCAAAACAACCTATAATTGCTATGTTTCGGGAAAAACTAGAATTACATGACTCAATATAAAAAACATTACAAATATCCCAAAAACCATAAACAATTGTTCCAATACTCCTCTATTATGGATGAAAACTAACTAAAAATAATTGAAAAACATATTAAAAATAAGGCCAAATACCTCTTTTGGTCCTTTAAGTTTGACAAAAATATGGGATTAGTCCTTTAAGTTCTTAAGTTTCAAATATGTTCTTTAAGTTGTTAATTTATTATACCGTTACCCTTTAAGGACATATTTGAAACTTAAAAACTTAAAAAACTTCAAATAGGTGCATTAAATTAACAACTTTAAGGACTTATTTGTAACTTAAAAAACTTAAACGACTAATCCGATATTCTTGTCAAACTTAAAGAATCAAAAATGATATTTGGCCTAAAAATAACGTAAGATGATCGGTCATCATCATTACAAAAATTAAAAAACAAAAAAGTAATATCATACCCAATTCAATTCAGTCATACAGAGTTAAAGTTGTGTAATGTTACAAAACAAAACATAGTCTATCCATACAAAACATTATCCATACAAAACATTACATATTTCAACATAGCCTATCCATACAACAAAATATAGCCTACCCAATTGCTATTCGGCAAAAATATAAGATATGTTACGGCAAATAAAACCCAAATTGCAATTTAGATTCTATTTTCTGAACAAAAGGTAAATTTTAAAAAAAATAAAAAAAATAGGGCGCATGAAAAATGAAAAATGAAAAATGAGAAGAGTAACTGCCTTTGTAAAAGTGCATATAAACCATATATTATGGTCAAACAAATTTTAGGGGAAAGGGGTAAAGAAAACGCACAAGCTGTTCGCGGCAGACAGAAATTCACACGACAGAGAGAGACCTTTAGTTCGCACGAAGCAGAGAGTAACAAAATCGCAATTCGCGAATAATAATTTCAATCTGACCCAGAAATCGTGCGATTCCGCCACTATAATCACCGATCCTCTTCCTATTCATCACTGTTGTTTGAAATGGATAGTGATAATGACTTCACTTTTTGTCAGGTATCATACCTCTCTTTTTTCATTTCATTTTATTACACTCATTCACTTGTTCAGAAACTGTAAATAATTACTATTGTTTTTACATTACTGGATAGTTTTTAATATAAGACTTTGTTTGGATTCACTTATTTGAGGTTATTCACCGGCATAATCATCATTTGTAGAAATATCTTAGACATTTCACTTATCAGTTGTTCATCCAAACAGGGTCATATGTAGTTTAAGGAGTATCTTTCTTATACATAAGAACTTATACGATAAGTGTTTATCTAAACAGGGTCATAGAGTTTAATTACTACCTCTGTCCCTAAATATAGACCCTTTTGTCAAAATCACGCTAAGTAAGAAAGAAAGTTGATAGTTGTATTAAATTTGTACTCCCTCCATAACTTTTTATAAGCAAATTTGACCAATTCACATTTTTTAAGGAATGTGGTTTGTGTTATTTAATTTAAGTTAAATAACCTATTTTGCCCTCATTAATTGTGGTGTACAGTAGTATATTTTCAAGGTGTTGTTGTTAAACGTGTGTGCATTTAAAAAATTAAAATAAAGGTATTTCAGGTATATTATCCTTAAATATGACAAAAAAAATCAATTTTGCTTATAATTAGTTACAACTGAAATGGTTGAATTTTGCTTATATTTTGTTATGGAGGGAGTATATAATTACTATTGTTTTTACAATTTTATCTTTAAGAGAGAGATAATTTATGTTTTCAATATAATATTTATTGTTGATTGAAGAAAAAAATTCAAAATAAATAAAGGTATGTTGGTAAAGAAATAATCAATGTAATTGAAAATACCAAATGGGTCTTATAAAAAGGGACAATTTTTTTTTTCTCAAAAAGGTCTTATAATTAGGGATGGAGGTAGTAGTATATTTTGTTGGCGTAAATCAGATTTACACTCACAGTGAAGAGACTTCTTTTTTTTCCATGTTATCTGATCAATTTCAAATTACACTCACAATTTAAAATGACTCTGTAGGTGAGTGCGCCTGTGGTGGAAACAAACGAGCTTGTTTCAGAAATTGCTGATATTTCCATAAAGGAAGAATCCTCAAATGCAAGTAGTAGTAACAACAATAATGGCGGTGTCTTATGGAAGGACGGTTTATCAAACGATTCTTCAAACTCTAAAAAGGAGGGTACAATCGGTTCTCTGTCTTTCAGTGTAATTAGCACAGCGAGGGAATCAACCAAGAGTGATGCTAAGGATTCGCCTCAAAAGTTGTCAGAACAGAAGAGTTCTGTTAAAAAGCCAACGGTTCGGGCCAAAGTTCCTTTTGAAAAGGGTTATAGTCAAATGGATTGGCTCAAGCTTACTCGAACTCATCCTGACCTTGCAGGTGCAGTTTTTCTGTTGACTATATTTTTTTATTAAAAAATATCTTCTAATTTGTTAGAGCTTTGTAAGATAACAATACTTGAAAGAGTTAGAAGCTACTGGTTGATTATTATAGTTGAAAATTAAATATGTGTGGCATGTTATCAGTTTTTGGACAAACTTGCTATTCCAATTTCCAATGCTTATGATAGTATGATACCATTACTAAAGTTGATAGCCATTTAGAGTCTTACATTGGATGAGATATGACCTCCAAGTTCTGATAATATCCAATCCCAATTGTTGGCAAAAGCTATCTGTTATGTATTTCATAACACTTACTCGCTACTCCAAATCTGGCCTTTGGAATTGAATGGTTGATTTTAGTTTTAACATAGGGGAATTCGGGCTCTACCAATTTTTAGTATTTTTTTAGATATTTCTTTCCAAAGTTAAATTCACCCTAGTGCGAATGCCACGTCCCTTGCTGTGTGATTTTCATTTCTTTGCTTTTGACTTTTGTGTTCCTTGTTTTTTTCGCTCCCCCTAATCCCAATGCATTCATTTTTCTTTAGTTTAAACATGCTATATTCTTTTTCTTGTAATTAACTTGTAGCTTGTGTATAGTTAATTCCATTCTTTTTTTTTCTTTTCGCTTTCAATTAATGGATGTGCTCACCCTACTTTTGGTTTCAAGCTCTGCCAGCCACTAAATTGGAAGTGTTTTTCTCTCGACTCTTCCCTATAAATGTTAGCTTTCTTTTGAAAGGAAAAAATAATATCTCATTTTCTTCTTTCTCATGTTCAAGTTATTTCTATTTCAGATTATAGAATATTACTGTAATGAACTCCTTTGTCTGACCAAAAAGTTGTAGACCATTTATATGTACATAACTATATATCAGAGGTTACTTGCACCCGTAATTGTTTTGTTATGTTGGAAACAGTATTTATATGCAAAGTTTTTGGTTATTACTTGTTTCTGTGAACTTGATAGTTGTTGTCATTACATTTTTTAAGAATACTAGGTGATGCAATTTATTAACATCGTCTATGTTGATCCAGGTCTAAAAGGACAGTCAAACAGGAGACTAATTTCTATGGATGAAGTTAGAAAGCACAAAACAGAAGGTGACATGTGGACTGTATTGAAAGGCCGTGTTTACAATATATCACCATATATGAAGTTTCACCCCGGAGGTACAACTATCAGCTCAATCTTCAAGTTCATATATGACATTGTATTGTAATTGTTCTTGTTACTGGTTTCATTAAAATTATATATGCATTTCCTGTTGGGGAAAAATCAGGTGTTGATATGTTGATGAAGACAGTGGGAAAAGATTGCACATCTCTATTCAGTATCCTTTTTGTTATTCCGTACTGTATTATTTAAGTTTGTGAGCCTACTTTGTTCATTTGTTTCTATCAAGTTAATGTCACCATTGAATATTTAGCTTTTAGTTTCTCTACTCATCCATAGGTCAATCTCTATGAACAACTGTCTGTGCATGCATTGCATTGGATGTGCTAGCTGAGCTAGATAAATGCATCTTGTTAGAATCAAAGAATCAATTTCTGATATTTATATTAGGATTTAAATTGATTAGGATTAGAATTAGCAAGTCATATCAATTAGTATTTATTGTATTTCTTCTATATGCTATATTATTTATAGAGGTGAGTGTAGTACAAAATCACAAATTCAACATGGTACCAGATCAAGTATTGAACATGTGACTAGTGGCGTTCTATGACAGAACACACCTTGTTTGTGTTTGTTATAGAAATAGATTGTAGATCAGGAATTTTCTAGGAAGCTGCTGGTGGCAAGTTGTCGCTGCCAGCCGCCAATGAATTTTTCTCTAGGAAGTTTTTGTAAAGACTGTAGATCGGTGTGAATGGTTGTCTGTCTAGACACAACACACATTGCTTATGTTTGTAATAGAAATAGAATCAATTACAACGAATGCTAAAAACAATTGCAGTTAATACTAATTAAACATAATTGATATGACAAATCGTAACATTTGATTTCTAATTGATTTTAACATTTTTTTTTGTAACACATTTTTTGACACGACACATTTTCTGTAACACATTTCTGCAACAATTGCAGTTACACATTTTTTTTTTATATGACAAACATAATAAACTTTTGCTTGAGGGAAAGTGTTAAAATCAATTAGAAATCAAATGTTATGATTTGTCATATCAATTATGTTTAATTAGGATTACTTCTAATTGATTTTAGTATTAACGTAATTGATTCTATTTCTATTATTATACACAAACAAGGGGTTCTCTATCTAGACAAACAACCATTTACATAGATCTACAATCTACAGAAATATCCTAGAAAAAAATTCAGTGGCGGCCGACAGTGATACGAAAGCGCAGAGACAGGTCACAAAATCTGAACCACGCTCTGATACATGTAAAGATTGTAGATCTGTGTGAATGGTTGTGTGTCTAGACGTAGCACACCTTGTTCATATTTATAATAGAAATAGAATCAATTACAATTAATGATAGAATCAATTGCAATTAATGCTAAATAAACATAATTGATATGACAAATCATAACATTTGATTTCTAATTGATTTTAACACTTTTTGTTTGTAACAAACTTACAGCATAGTAATTTATAGCTTGAGTGGAAGTGTTAAAATCAATTAGAAATCAAATGTTATGATTTGTCATATCAATTATGTTCAATAAGCAGTCATTGCAATTGATTTTAGCATTAACTTATTGGTTTATTTCTATTATAAACACAAACAAGGTGTGCTCTGTCTAGACAAACAACCAACCAGTTGCGCCTTCTCCAGTGAGACATATTCCTAAAAACCATTATAACCACCTTTGGAATCCTCCGATGAACACTTTTGTCATCCATTTCCCACGCTTCTTCACATAGTTTTTGTTCTTGAATGATTTCTCGCAGCTAGTTCCTTAATCCCTTTATCAGATAAATACCATGCTTGGGTTAACGCCGAATTCTTACTGGAAAAATGCCTGGTGGGTACCTTGGATGAAAGTCAGTGAAGAAAATAAAAGTGTTATTCTTATAATGAATAATCACATGAAGCTAGCCTTGGTTCAGGTCTTTTATACCTCTTCACAAGTCCTCTTCTATTTACTTGCTAGGAGTCATTATTCAATAAGGAACAGAAACAAACAATAAATTCTTCACATTTGTATCTGATTAAAGAATCCCTATTGGAGTTCGTCATACAATTATTGAGTACAGTTGTTCTGTAATCTGGAATGTTGTATTAAAAATGTAATATTTCATAAATATTTGTTGACTTTGTTCACAAAGATATACTAGTTAGTATGATATTCCTATATGTGTATTTTTACATCCTGGCAGAGTGTAAGCAATGGCTGGCTGCATACATAATTGTTGAGAATGTTCATTTGGGTTATGGCAAAAATGAAGAACTCAGGCCTTTTCCAAGTACGGTCATGTCATGCGTTGATTCAGTAATGGGAACATAATCAATTTTATACGTCTAAAATTCAATTTCACACAACAGATTTGGTTCCTTCTGTCTCATGGTGATGCCTTTGCAAGCCCATTTTGCTCTTTTTTTTTTAATAAAATAAAAATCAATTTTACACAACAGATTTGGGTCAATCAAATAACGATGTTGTATATTAAAGAATGAGTTCCATTTCCTCTATATTGTATGAAGAAGTTAGTTTTATTCGTGTCATTAACCTTTTTTCATTTCTCAACCAATCATTTTCTCTCACCTATTATGTTGATCATTTATCTATTTTTCTCTCATTTAAAATATACTAAAGACATCAATGTCATCAAGAATCAATGACACCCAACAGAAATCCGAAGTCTCGTGGAAGACATGTAGAATGGGTAATCTTGTTTTTTAGGTGTGCTTGGTTTTTTCTTAAACAAAGTAAATGAGTGGGCTGGGCCACATGAATAGGTAGAATTAATTATGGTGAATTTCTTATCGCACCCTTCAATTGCTCCTAGACCTATGTTTTGGATTTTAGAATCTGAAAAATGTGGTTTTATTTTCTTCCTGATTTTACCCATTGGAGAGATAGAATTTGAAACATCTAAATGGGTGGGGGAGAAGTAGTGGGAGAGTGATAAGAAATTACCTTAATTATGAACTAGTAACAAACCCGTGCGGGCGCACGGGTATAGTAAGAAATTTTGATTTAAAAAAACAATAAATTGTTGATAAAATTTGTTATATATGTTAATTTAAAGTTTGAAAGAAAAAATAATATTTAATAATGAATAATGTTTGAATGTTTTGGTCGGAATGATTTAAAGAGTAAATACTTGATTATATGATATATATTAAAATATGAATTGGACCAAAGATGAATCTGCACTGGTACCCGTTGGTCGGAATGATTTAATGCAGTTAAAAATTTGATTAATAAACCTGTGTTTAGTTTAGATTTAAAAAAGAACAATAATTATAGTTATAAAGAAAAATAAAATAACTAAAAAAAGAAAAAATTGATATAAACAAATTATCAAATTGGAACTAATGTGGAATACATGTTTATTAAATTGAGAAAATGTATGTATTAAGCAATAACGTGGGGGTAAATCAGTAGAAAAGACTTGGGTTAGATATGAGGTGGATAAGCCCACATAAAAGTACATTGTGGTCCCTCCGCATGGGTACCGTTGATGTGAATGATTTATATAATTTCAGAATTTTTGATACGATAGTTTAAACAATAATAATATCAACTTATATAATTGTTGTCCTAAAAAAACATCGACTTATATGATTTTTAGAATATGTTTGCCAACTTGTCATGTGTATAATAACAACTTGTCTTGTGCATGATAGTTCTACTCAACTTCTCTTGTGCATTTTATCAATGACAACTTGTTTTGTGCATGATAGTTCTATTTAACCAATGTCAACTTCTCTTATGCATTTTAGTTGTTAAGTCTTGGTCAATGTCCACTTATCCCGTGCATTTCATTTTATGAGTGTTAAATAGCATTGTATAATTAAAGTGAGGTGATATTCTAAATAGTAGATAAAGATAAACATAAACATAAAGATAAAGGGTTCAATGCCTACTTTTTTTAGAAATAAAGATAAAGATACACATAAAGATTGCTCGTTAAATTACTGATTTTAACTTTTTAGGGTGATAATTTTTCTCGTGTATAATAATAATTTTATCGTATGTATTAGTGATGACTTCTTACATGTATAAAAATTATTTTAAAATTTATATATAATAATATTTTATAATATGTATCAACGATGACTTGTCCCGTGTATAATAATTATTTTTAAATTTATATAAATAACAACATGTGTTATAATTATTATAAATTATGTATCAAAGATAACATGTCCCATGTACCATAATAGTTTAGTCAGTGACAACTTATCCCGTGCATTTGAGTTGATTTTGAAATTTTATCACTGAAAACTTTTCAAGTGCATTATAAGTTAATTTAATCAATGTCAACTTTTTTGTGCATTTTATTCATGACAACTTATCTTGTGCATGATTGTTCTATTTAATCAATGCAGCTTCTCTCATGCATTTTAGTTGTAACACCCATACTAAATTATCTAGAATATTTAGCATGTGTATTAATCTGATATTGGGTACATTAAAATTTTCAATAATAATAATACATACATCTGAATGAGTACAAGTTAGCTCGTTAATACAGTTAATCCAAATGTCATAATTTACACTTTCATATACATATATACATAGTCTGAAAACCTCCTGAGCTTGTCTTCATCGAGCAACTGCACTCCATCCAGCGTCTTCTTGGAGAATAGCATCATGAACATCTCTTAATCACCTGAAAACCTGCACCAGAAGGATTGGGGTGAGACATTACGTCTCAGTGAGCTCCAGCCCAACCTACTGTTGGCAACCACGGGGGAAACCTAGGGTCGCCGTGCCTACTCTCGGCAATCTTGGGGATACCTATGATCGCCAAGTCTTATCCTTACTCATAGAAGGCTACCTGACTGTTCCTGCTAAACTGGGTAGTCATGACTGGACTACATCTGCTAATCTAGTGATCAAGGGAAAACCTAGGATCACTGTCTGAGTCTGATACTGAATAGTCATGAGATCTAGACTATATCCTGATAACTGGGTGATCGAGGGGAAACCTAGGATCACCGCCTGATAACTGATTCCTGTCTGATAATTATTCTCTGTCTGATAACATAATAAAATATTAACTGATACATGTCTTTATGTTAGCTGTTAGCGTTGAACAAGCAATATTATCTGAGTTCATTTTACGGAATGCCCCCGGGTGGAGTAACCCCGAAGCACATTCCCCTGATAACCGGTGAGAATTCCTATCATATCAGGCTAACACCGGACTCCTTTTGTCGTCGTGCGGTCATCCTTGCGGAATAACACGTCCCACTGGCGTGAACCTACTGTGTCTCACTGGCGTGAACAGCAGAAGACACAACTTAATAATAATCTTAACTTACGCGTATACCTCCCGTGTCCCATTGGCGTGAACGACGGAAGACGCGAATTAATATTCTTTAAACTTATGCATGAACCTTTCATGTCCCACTGGCGTGAACGATGAAAGTCACGACTTAATAATATTAATCTTAGTCTTTACTTTGCATGAACCATTCGTGTCCCACTGGCGTGAACGACGAAGGCCACGGCTTAATATCTTAATAACTCTTGTTCTTATTCTTATATATCTTATAACTTATCTTATAACTTATGCATATCTGATGCATTCTTAAGTAAATCATTCTTAAATGCTTAACCTATGAAAAGGTTCTTAACTCTGAACTTAAAATCATTCTTGTGCTTAGTACATGATGAGTACTATTCTAAATCTCTTTAACCTATAAAGGTTATTGACTTATCGTTCTCATAAGTCATACTTAGGGCTTACTTAAGCATATAACCTTAGTTCATGAATTTCCAAGCCTTGCATAATCTTTGCTCACATGATTTCTCAACCATTGGAAGCCTTTAGAATGAACTAAAATGGTGGTTTATGTTTCTAAAATGTATTAGGAGAAAACATTTACAAAAAGTCATGCCCGCGCGCTCCAGAACCCCCAGAACAGCCCAACTGAGTGGTGCTGTTCTGGCTTGGTCGCTACAAGCGCCCAGCTGGTCGCTACAAGCGCAGGTAGGCAGGGAGAAATCCTGCCTGGTCGCTACAAGCGACAGCTCGTCGCTACAGTGACCATGACAGCACAATCATGTGTAAAAATGCATTTTTCCACCATTTTTGCCCATTCAAGGATACCCAAGCTTCCTAAACATGCTAGAAATGATTTTCCTTCATAAAATAACAACTTTAAACATATATGAGCAAGGATTTAGCAATCAAGGATTTAGGGTAAAAATTCTATAACTTTTCCTATGATATAAAACACATAGAACTCACTCTAGGAGGGTTCTAAAACCCAAGAGAGCTCACCTGAATCTTTATCAATGCTTGATTGCTTGCTTACCAAACCTTCCTCAAACCCTAGCTTCCAATTCCTTTCCTTTTTCTTCCTTGTTTCTTCTTTTATTCCTTTTGCTCTAACTTCCCATACAAGCTTGCTTGCAAGAATTGCCTCACAAGAGTTTGGTTGAAGCTTACTAGATTGTGGCAATTAAGGGAGGAAGTCGTGTGGGTTAGAGAGAAAGAGGGAGAAGATGATGGTTAGAAGAGTGTAGAAAATGAGAGAAAGATGGTAAGAAATATCTTACCTCTTTTCTCTTATAATCCTCTCTTTCAAATTATTTACAAATTTGCCATTTCCACTTATTTACCATAATGCCATGCTTGCTTCATAAGTTACCAATACTAATAACTGATACTTGTAAGCGGGATGTTACATTAGTAATTTCTGAAACTTTAGTACATACCCACTTATCACACGCATTTTAGTTGATGAGGATTCAATATCATTGTAGAATTGAAGTGAGGTGGTGTTCTAAATAGTAGAAACGTTTTAGAAGAAACAATTTTTTTTATAAATAACAACTTGTTCCGTGTATCAAAGTTAGTTTAGTAAGTGACAACTTATCCCGTGCATTTGAGTTAATTCTGAAATTTTAGTCAATGTCCACTTCTCCCATGCATTTTAGTTATCTACGAAATTTCAGTTAATGTCCATTTCTCCCGTGCATTTTAGTTATCTACAAAATTTCAGTTAATGTCCACTTATCCCATACATTTTAGTTGATAAGGGTTCAATGTCATTGTAGAGTTGAAGCGAGGTGATATTATAAATAATATAAACGTTTTAGCAGGAACAATTTTTTTCTAAATGACAGTTTGTCCTGTAAGTCAAGGATAGTTTAGTCCGTGACAACTTATACCATTCATTTGATTTGATTCTAAAATTTTAGTCAACACCCACTTCTCCCATGCATTTTAGTTATTTACAAAATTTTAGTCAATGTCCATTTATCTTGTGCATTTTAGTTTTGAGGATTCAATATAATCGTAGAATTGAAGTGATGTAATATTCTGAATAGTATAAATATTATATCAGGAACAACTTTTATAAATGACAACTTGTCTCGTGCACCAAATTTAGTTTATTCAATGACAACTGATCTCGTGCATTTGAGTTAATTCTGAAATTTTATTACTGAAAACTTGTGAAGTGCATGATAGTTTTATTTAATCAATGTCAACTTCTCTTGTGCATTTTATCAATGACAATTTATCTTGTGCATGATAGTTATATTTAACCGATGTCAACTTCTCCTATGCATTTTAGTTGTTTCCAAAGTTTTAGTCAATGTCCACTTATCCCGTGCATTTTAGTTTATGAGTGTTCAATATTATCGTAGAATTAAAGTGATGTGATATTCTAAATAATAGATAAAGGTAAAGATAAACATAAAGATAAAGGTTTCAATGCCCACTTTTTTGAGAAATAAAGATAAACATAAAGATTGCTCGTTAAATTACTGATTTTAACTTTTTAGGGTGATAACTTTTCCCGTGTATAATAATAATAATTTTATCATACGTATTAGCGAAGACTTGTTACATGTATAAAATTTATTTTAAAATTTATATATAATAATCTTTTATAATAGGTATCAAGATGACTTAGGTCAAGATGAATTTGGTAGTTATAAATTAAAATTGAAAAAATAGCTTTTATGTATATTTAAATAATTTTGATTGTGTAAGTTTAATATATCAAATTAATGAATTTTTTTAAATAGTAAAAATAAATTTAGTAAAGAAAGTATTGGAATTGTGTTGTATGAGTTTTATGTAGTTATTTACGTTTATTTATGTATAATTTGATAATTCAGTGGCTTAATTTTAAACATTAATGGGTGTGTCAATAGAAGTTAAGTCATTGGGCTTAATAAAAAAAAGGGTCATCCCAATAGAAGTTAAATTTTGATCTGATATGTGATATTATATATATGGTTGTTGCTATAATGAGCATAAACTTAGATAATTTCGGTGTACCCGTCGGTGTGAATCATTTATATAATTTTGGAATTTCATATGCAAGTTTAAACAATAATATTATAAACATAGATGATTTTTCTCCTAAAAAAATATCGACTTATATAATTTTAAAATATGTTTACCAACTTGTCATGTGTATAATAATCATTTTAAAAATTTATTAGTGACAACACGTCCCGTGTATAATAATTATTTTAAAATTTATATCACTGACAACATGGTATGTGTATTGTAATTACTTTAAGTTTTTTTTATCAATGAGAACATGTCTCGTGTATAGTGACGACTCATCGTGTGTATAATAATTATTTTAAAATTTATATTAATGACAACATGACCTGTGTATTATAACAACTTATCCATTTCTTATATTGTGTAAACTTTTTTATATTGTATGGAATGTTAGCAACGACATATTTTCAAGTGTATGATAATTATCGAGTTATATGATTTTAGAATATGTTTGCCAACTTGTGATGTGTATAATAATTATTTTAAAAATTTATCAATGAAAACATGTCTCATGTATCCTTAAAAAAAGGTCCCGTGTATAATTCTTATTTTTTAACTTTTTATGATTGATAACTTGTCCCATGTATAATAATAATTTTATAATATGTATTAGTGATGATGTGTCACATGTATAGTAATTATTATAAAATTTATATCAATGACAACATGGCCCGTGTATTATAATTATTTTAAATTATTTATCAATGATAACATGTCACATTTATAATAACTTGTCATGTGCATAATAATTATTTTAAAAGTTGTATTAGTGACGACTCGTCCCGTGTATAATAATATTTTTTAAGTCCCGTGTAGAATTGAAGAGAGGTGGTGTTCTAAATAGTAGAAATGTTTTAGAAGGAATTTTTTTATATAAATAACAACTTGTCACGTGTATCAAAGTTAATTTAGTCAGTGATAACTTATCATGTGCATTTGAGTTAATTTTGAAATTTTAGTCAATGTCCACTTCTCCCATGCATTTTAGTTATCTACGAAATTTCAGTTAATGTCCACTTATCCCATGCATTTAGTTGATAAGTGTTCAATATCAATGTAGAATTGAAGTTGGGTGATATTCTAAATAATATAAACGTTTTAGCTGGAACAATTTTTTATAAATGACTACTTGTCCCGTGAATCAAAGATAGCTTAGCCAGTGACATTTGATTTAATTCTGAAATTTTAGTCAATTCCCACTTCTACCATGCTTTTTAATTATTTACGAAATTTTAGTCAATGTTCATTTATCCTGTGCATTTTAGTTGATGAAGATTCAATATAATCGTAGAATTGGAGTGAGGTGATATTCTAAATAGTATAAATATTTTAGCAGGAACAATTTTTATAAATGACAACTTGTTCTGTGAGTTAAGCATAGTTTAGTCAGTTACAACTTATACCATGCTTTTGATTTATAAATGACACTTTGATGCATTTTAGTTGTTTACAAAATTTTAGTCGATGTTCATTTATCTTGTGCATTTTAGTTTTGAGGATTCAATATAATCGTAGAATTAAAGTGAGGTGGTATTTTAAATAGTTTAAATATTTTAGCAGGAACAATTTTTTATAAATGACAACTTTTCTTGTGTATAAAAATTATTTTCCGTGTACGACAATTATTTACTATCTTTATAGAATTTAGGCGATATGATAGTCTGAATAGTTGAAACATTTTAGCAGTGACAATTTTTCTCGTGTATAGTAGTTATTTTTTTTTTAAAATATTAGTGGAAATTTTTCCGAGTATAAATGTTGTTTTAAAAATTTTACCACTTACAAATTGTCTCGTTTATGATAATAATTTTAAAAAAAAAAACTATTCCCAATGAATGGTTGAAGAGTGTTCTATATCATTGTAGAATTAAAGTGAACATATACAAAATTTCTCGTGTATAATTGTTATTTTAAATTTTTTATCACTCACAACCCTTCTCATGTATGATAATTATTTTAAAAAATTTATCACCTTGAATAGTTGAAGATGGTTCAATATCATTGTAGAATCGAATTAATATAATATATGATAGTCTTAAATGTTAGGAACATTTTAACGGGGGACAATATTTTTTCAATATATGATAGACATTTTAAAATTTGTATTACTAATAACCTGTCTCATAAATGACAAATATTTGCCAATTTTTATATGTATTGGTGACAAATATGTATCCCATTTTTTTTTAATAATTTATCCCATATTTTTTAACATGCTCTTAATGTTAAAAATTGATTTTATTACTTACTTAAATGCATTTTATTACTTAAATTGACATAGATTTATTATTTTTTCTAGTATAAATGCCATTGATTTTTTTAAAGGAAAACCTAATTAGCATTGATTTAATTTATATACTAAAACACAAATATATGTAATTAAAAAAATCCTAGCCGCACAGTCAGGACTTCTCACCCACACATTTTTTATTTATTTTATTTTATTTTTTCTTTTATTCCTTCAACTCACACCACACACAAACACTTCATTTGATTTTATTTTTCTCTCTCTTCCTCCTCCCTTATCAGAGAGTTCTCTCTTCCCTCAAACAAACCCTAGCCGCCTCTCCTTCACCTATTATGTTGATCATTTATCTATTATTCTCTCATTTAAAATATACTAAAGACATCAATGTCATCAAGAATCAATGACACCCAACATAAATCCGAAGTCTCGTGGAAGACATGTAGAATGGGTAATCTTGTTTTTTAGGTGTGCTTGGTTTTTTCTTAAACAAAGTAAATGAGTGGGCTGGGCCACATGAATAGGTAGAATTAATTATGGTGAATTTCTTATCGCACCCTTCAATTGCTCCTAGACCTATGTTTTGGATTTTAGAATCTGAAAAATGTGGTTTTATTTTCTTCCTGATTTTACCCATTGGAGAGATAGAATTTGAAACATCTAAATGGGTGGGGGAGAAGTAGTGGGAGAGTGATAAGAAATTACCTTAATTATGAATAACTGTACTTTTTTAACATAGCGTTCTGTGTTTTTTCAAAAACTATTATCGCTTTGTATTATTCATTATTTTTCTTATAGAATTAACAAGGGTTAATTCTGCTTGTGCTCCTTGTAATATTAGTGAATTCCGGTTTTGGTCTTTGTAAAAAAATGTTTAGATTTTATCCCTGTCATTTCAAATTCTTCTATTTTTCATATCAATTATGGTTTGGTCCTTACATAATTAGTGTGACACGTAGATAGATTATGATGACATGGTTAAATGAGGGACTAAAAGTGGAGGAATCTAAAATGACAAAGACAGAATCTTAACTTTTTTTTATAAGGATTAAAACCGGAATTCGCTAATATTACAACGTCCAAAAACAAGATTAACCCAATTAACAAATATTTCAGGTGTATTGTGTTTTATATTGTTTATAAAATTTTAAAGAAAAGGTATTAATAATTATAAATAATTTACATAAAATAATGTTTGGGACATGAAACTTTTTAATAATGAGAAAAGGATTGTGTAGATTAAGAGACGAGACTTGTTACTTCTATTAACAAATAGTGCCAATTTGAGTTCATGGATTCTGAATTTATTTATGTTTTATGGAAGAAAAAAACAAGTTTAGGTGTTTGGGTTCTGGGGGCTCACCAGAGTCAAGACAGTCCGTTCATCGAGCGCTTACAAATGTATTTACATATCATCCACTAATGAGGTTCTTACATCGGTAGCAGAAATTGAACTCACGACTTTGCATATGAGTCAACTATTTACAAACTGAGTCAACCTTCATTGATTGAATTATAAATTTATAATTGGCCCTATCTAAATAATAATAATAATAATAATAATAATAATAATTAAAATAATAAAAAAAGGTGAAGAGTTTGAAATAAAAGAAATTTAAAAAGATAAAACTATTTCTCCCACTCATTTGTATGCTCATTTATGAGCTAAATTTTCAATAGTGAATCTATAAATTTTGTCGTATCACTTTTTTTTAAAAAAAATATTTCGTCGTATCACTATCTCGTTTATCTTTTCACATCACATCTTCTAAAAATATGAGAATCAACAACTCTTTCTCTTAATACAATTTAAATCGTCTTGGCATCCCCTCATTTTATTTTCACTTCTTCTCATAAGTTTTAAAAGTGTTTCTACTAATTTCAAAAGTGCTCCAAAAACATTTTAATAACTTAGGTTACGTTTTATCTAACACATACTAAAAGTTACTACATTCAAACGGTAACATTATAACATGATTTAATAACAGTTTTAAATGTTATTAAATCCTATATATATATATAATGGAAAGAAATCCTAGCTACCATATATGACACATGTTAATGAGTAAGATGAAGAAATTTTAATGAAAAAAAAAAAAGAAAATAATTCCCTTGCAGAGCTTTTATATCAACTACTATCAATTATAATAATTTTTCTTCTTTTTATAATAAAGTAATTAATATACAATAGTGCCATCCATACAACTAATAACAAAACTTACACATAAATAGTACTTACTAATATTAATCTTAGGAGCAAATAAGCATTATAACACATCTTCTAAGTATATAAAACCTTCCTCTGCCTTCTTTAAGAAGTGCACCAATTCTTTTTCCCACTAGTCTTCCTTTAGATACTCTAATAGTCTCACTTTCTATCTTCATCTTCTGATTTACATGTATCAACTTAGAATTTTGCTTGTTTCCTCTTTGCTCCATGTTGTGTACTTTATAGGGCATTTATGTTTCTCTCTTTAAGCTTTCTAACACGAAAACTATATATCACTTTTTTTAGGGTGCTATGCAATATAGTTTCAACATGAGGTGATGATTATATATAATAAAGCAATAAAAAGGGGTTTGTGGTGGTCCTTTGCTCTTGGCTTTCCATGGTCTCTAAAGCAGAAACCAAACGTGGGGTTTGTGGTGGATCATATGAGATGTCCCAATTATCTTACCAAAGAGCTACACTTTGGGTCCCATTAGTTCTGCCAATCTACAATAATATAAAAGAAAGGAATGTTTAAAACCATACAATATACTACTCTCTATCTCTCCCCTTTCTCTATCTCTATCTCTTCTTTTTTGTTTTTTTTTTCAACCTTGTAAATTTATTATATTATTACTTTCCAACAAGGATGTTCAGAACTTTCAATCTTATCTCCAATAAGTTACGCGAGATTCCCATTGTACAGAATGGAGAAAGTTAGAGGTCGTGTTTTTATAATGGATTATGATTTGAGTTTATCTAGGGCATAAATATTTTTACCTACAGGCACAAAGATAGTTTACTAAGCTATTTTTATGACATGCTAGTAAGATATTCTTAGCTTATATGAATAAACTTTCGATGATAGTTTTGTTGGAAATTCAATTTCATAAACAAGTTCAATTTAATTTATATTATCAATCATCAGCGGAAGCAAGTATTGAACACATGTTTATGATCAGATATAACATGTTTGATTTATTGAAATTCAAAGTTCAAGGTCATAGGAATACCTGAATCCATGACAAAAGAGTATTCTGGTAGCAACAATCTAAAACAACAGCAAAGTCAGCGGCGGCTGGTTTGGTTCTTCCTCAACTTGTACCCTTATGCCCTAATGCGCTTCAGATGGGGAGAAGAGTGGTTTTGCTATGTACGGTATATTGGGGACCATAGCCTCTTTTATATTGGATGGTCATTAGAGTTTCCCATTATTCCGTTAATGGACCATCCAGACATCCACCTGTATCGAAGCCCATATCACTTAAATAATTAATTATTAATTTAATAGAAACCTAATAAGCATTTTTCATTATTTGATCACTAATCAATTAAGGCCCTTAAATGATAAATAGTTAATATAATTAAAATAGATATATATGCCCACATAATAATCATTGGAATATAATAATTAAATAAATTATAATTAAATATTCCAACAAGTTTATGAAAATAATTTTATATGAAAACAATTCGACTTTATTTTATCTTTTGTCATAGATACATCTTATACATAAACACTTATATGATAACGTTTGTATTAAAAGTTGTTAATCTAAATAGAGCCTAATACTTAGTTACTACTCTCGAACAAAATTTCAGTTACGGACAAATTAACGTCCAAGTGCATAAATAATTGAAAGGTAAAAATATTTATAGAACCATATCATGAAGTTGGTTTGTGACATACGATCTACAACCGTTGCAGATGCAAAATATCGGTGGTTGGATTTGGAATCGCTGCCGCTTTAACTTATATTTGTCGCAATATTTCAGTTTTCTTGTTTTGTTCATTAAGCAGGAGCTATAAGACCTCCTAGGTCTCATAAAGACATTCTAAGAATTCCAAGTGTTTTATGTCAATGAATTTTGCAACCAAAAGTTGTTAGTTGTTCTTTTAGGATAAAGAATGTATAGTAGTGATCAGTGGCAGAGCTAGAAATAATTTTGTGGGTGGGCCAATTCGTTTAATTTGTGTAAATTTATATATTTTTTATTTGTTAATTCGAGTTACCAATAACTTTGTCTATGGAATATAATTTAAACTGGATTTTATGGATATTTTAACATAAGTATTTATAATTTTTATTATATTACACGTATATTTTTAATTTAAAAAGGAATGTGCTTTATTCATGCAAAAAAGTTGGTGAAATATATAGTTTTAGATATATAATGATTAAAAGCAATTTTATACATTTCAAAGGTTGCTGCTTGAGCAATTGAATAATTTTTTTTTAAAAAAAAGGGATAAGAAATGAAAAAAACACAGCCAGGCAGGATTTGAACTTGAAACACCTAGGCATGGGATCACCAAAGTTAACCGTTGGGACAAACAAGACAATTCAAAATTCTAGCGCATCATATACTATATATAATATAACTTCATATTATAATAAGTGTATATATACCTATTAAAAATTAATTTTTTTAGGGTTTGGGTGGGTTGTGGCCCACACTAGCCCATGAGTGGCTCCGCCACTGGTAGTGATAAAAATCGAGATCTAAAACTCTAATTTTTTAGACTTTTTTCTCGACATAAATACCTACTTTCATTGAGAGAAATGAAGGGGACAATGCCACTTTATGCTCATCATAAAGAGATGGGAGAGAACATTGTAAATGAGAGTCCAACAGATGAGTTTAATCTTCGTTAAGTTGATCCTTTTTTTTCTTTTTTGTTCCTTTTAGTTGCTGAAAGTTTAAATGTCATGATGAATGCTTTGGTGGAGAATGTTTTGTTTGCTGGTTATGGTGTAGGGGGCGAGATGCAGTGTCAGTTTTTCATTTACAGTTTGCTAATGACACTCAGCTGGTTGGTGTTAAAAGTTGGGTTAATATTAGAGAATTGAGTGCAGCTTTACTTTTATTTGAAGAGATTTCTGGTTTAAAAGTTAATTTTCACAAAAATATGTTGCTTGGGGTTAATGGGCTAAGTCATGGTTACATGATGCGGTTGTGGTAATGAATTGTAAACATGGTCGAATCCCTTTTTTGTACTTGGGGTTGCCCATTGGCGGGGATCCTCGAAAGCTTCAGTTTTGGTACCCTTTGATTGAGTGTATTCATAATAGATTGTCTAGTTGGAAGAGTAAAAATCTTTCTTTGGGGGGTTGACTGATTCTTCTCAAGTTTGTACTGTCCTCCATACCGGGGGGGGGGGGGGGGGGGGTGAGGATTTTAGGAAATTGTCGTGGATTAAATGGGATAATTTACGTTTGCAAAGGGAGAACGAAGGTTTGGGGGTGAGGAGGTTGAAAGAGTTTAATTTGTCTTTACTTAGGAAATGAGTTTGGAGAGTGTTGGAGGAAAAGGAGAGTTTCTGGTATAAAGTGTTTTGTGCAAAATATGGTGAGGAGGGGGGATCGGTTTGGTGGCAAAACTTGAACCATATTAGAATGGGTGTTGGTATGTTAGACGAGCGGTGGTTGTTGAATAATATTACTAGGAAGATGAGGGATGGAATGTCTACGTTGTTTTGGAAGGACTCGTGGCTTGATGGATCCACTTTAGAAGCTTGTTTTGGTAGACTTTTTGATATGACTGACAATAAGTTAGCCGTTGTTGCAGAGATGCACTTTTTAGGTTGGAAGGTTAATGGTGAGGCGTGGAAATGGTGTCGGAGGCTGTTTGCGTGGGAGGGTGATTTGGTGAAAGGGTGTGTCGATCAGTTGTTTCATGTTGTTTTGCAGGGTAGAGCGGCAAACCAGTGGGTTTGAAAGCTTCATTCTTCCCAATGATATATGGTTAAAAGTGGTTATAATAACTTGGCTGCTGCTGAAGTTGTTCACAATGAAAGTTTCAATCATGTGTTGGCTCAAGACGGTACCGCTCAAGGTTAACATTTTTATCTGGCGTTTGTTTCTGAATCGTCTAACAACAAAGGATAACTTGTTTATGCGACATATTTTGGTGAATGATGATATTTTTTGTTCGGTGCATTGTGGTTTTGTGGAGGATAGGGACCATTTATTTTTTAATTGTGCTTTGATGACAATTCATTTTACGTTATTCTTAGCATGTTTTTTAGTCAATTTCATAGGTTTTACATCCAAAATAGAGGAGTATTAGAGCATTTTTTATATTTGAGTCTGTAATTCTATTCTTCCCGAAACATAGCAATTTTAGGGTGTTTTGATATAATTCATGAAGAAAACATGCAAATCGGCAAAACAAGACATTTGAAGATTTGTGAGGACTTTGGAAAGATCAAAGAATGAAGATTCAAGAGGCATCAAAAGACACTACAGAGGGAGTAATTCTGTTCCCAAGTTCAAAGACATCTTTTATGAAAGCAAACACCCAAAAAGACGAAGAAACATGAGTTTCAGTACCCAGGGTGACACTCACATGCGCCTAGCACACATAATGGCCATGCGTCTGGCGCAGGAACTAGGCGCCTGGAGCCTAAAAACACAACTCACTTCTTTATGTTGAATATATTCTCACCCTCTAGTGGCGGGTTGGGCGCCTACGCCTTTGTGGTGTAGATTTTTAGGAAGAAGAATCTTAGTAACAGTGAGTCTCTGAGGATAGCTTTGGAGCTTACTCGTTTATATGTCGCTTTTTGGAGTCTTTATTGAGTCGATGCTCTGATTAGTAACACTAGGGATGAGGATTTATTTTATATCAAATTTTGTTTCAGAATTCATTTTGAATTTAGTTTTGATGTTGATTTCATGATGTGACAATTACTTTGAATACTTTGAAACTTATTTCGCAGCGACGTTTTTAATTTAAATGAAGTTCTTTTATTTTGATCAAGATATGTGACACCCTTGCGTATTTAATTATTTATTGAATTTTATTAGAAAATAAAATGTGGGGTTTAAGGTGTTACAAGTTGGTATCAGAGCAGGTCGGTCCAGTCAGGCCAAAACTTTTTATTAATCCCCTTATATGCGACATGTATGTAAATACTATCGATACTTGTTTCGTTCTTTTGGGTGTGTTTGAGCAAAGTGAGGGAGAAGCAAGATGCTTCAAGTGTGGGTAAGAATGTTTTCTTTAGGCAATTTTCGAGGACGAAAATTCTTTAAGTGAGAGAGAGTTGTAACACCCCGATTTTTAAATATTAATTTATTAGTATTATTGTTTTATAAGGAATTATCTGTTTTGTGTTTTCAAAATAAGTCATTGTATTGTGGGTATTGAACGAATAGATGAGTTAGCTAGTTGTTGAAAAATAGAAGATTAAGAGGAATTAAGGAGAAAGAAATGTTTTTAGAAAGAAAAAAAAAGAGAATAGAGATGTATTAATAAAAAGGAGGTTTAAGTAAGTAGTTAAGCAGTGTTTTAATTCAATAGGATAGAATAAGGTGTAAATAGTGGATAGTAAACTTATTAGAAAGTGATTTCTTAGTCTCCAAGTTTTGCTAAGATATTTTGGAATGCAATCTAAAATATTTTTATGCACAATCTAATATATTTGGTGTGTGATCGGAAATATATTTTTGTACTCAATAATATATTTGTATACAAATATTTTATATTTTGGTACTCAATTTGAGATATTATGTACTAAATCTAATATATTTTTGTACTCAATAATATATTTTAATAATGAAGAGTAAACCCGTTAAATAGTTATAAAAGAAACCTAACCGAGTTAAAAGGTTTTAAATAGAGGAAAGGCATAAGAGAATTAGGTACAACACACAAAGTTCAGAATAGTGAGAAGAGTGAACAGAACCAAGAACAAGAGATATAAAATTTGGATTGGGTCCTTGCCTCTTCTCACAATTTTGAACTTTGTGTGTTGTACCTAATTCTCTTATGTCATCCCTTTATTTATAACCTTTTAACTGGGCTAGGTTTCTCTCATAACTATTTAACGGGTTTACTCTTCATTATTAAAATATATTATTGAGTACAAAAATATATTAGATTTAGTACAAAATACCTCAAATTGAGTACCAAAGTATAAAATATTTTGTATAAAAATATATTACTGAGTACAAAAATATATTTCAGATCACACACCAAAATATATTAGATTGTGCATAATAATATTTTAGATTGCATTCCAAAATATTTTAGCGAAACTTGGGGACTAAAATCACTTTCTAATAAGTTTACTCTCCACTATTTACACCTTATTCTATCCTATTTAGTTAAAACACTGCTTAATTACTTACATAAACCTCCTTTTTATTAATACATCTCTATTCTCTTATTTTTTCTAAAAACATCTTTTTCTCCTTAATTTCTCTTAATCTCATATTTTTCAACAACTAACTAACTCATCTATTTGGTCAATACCCACAATCCAACAATTTATTTTGAAAATATCAAACAGATAATTCCTAATAATATCAATATTACTAATATTATATAACAATAATACAAATAAATTAATATTTAAAAATCGGGGTGTTACAACTCTCTCCCACTTAAAGAATTTTCGTCCTCGAAAATTGCTTAAAGAAAACATTCTTACCCACACTTGAAGCATCTTGCTTCTCCCCCACTTTGCTCAGACCCACCCAAAAGAACGAAACAAGTATCGATAGTATTTACATACATGTCGCGTACAAGGGGATTAAAAAAAAGTTTTGGCCTGACTGGACCGACTTGCTCTGATACCAACTTGTAACACCCTAAACCCTACATTTTATTTTCTAATAAAATTCAATAAATAATTAAATACGCAAGGGTGTCACACATCTTGATCAAGACAAAAGGACTTCATTTAAATTAAAAAAGTCGCAGCGGAATAAATTTCAAAGTATTCAAAGTAATTGTCACATCATGAAATCAACATCAAAACTGAATTCAAAATGAATTCTCAAACAAAATTTGAAATAAAATAAATTTCCTAATTAGAGCATCGACTCGACAAATAAACGAGTAGGCTCCAAAGTTATCGTCAGAGACTCACTGTTACTAAGATTCTTCTTCCTGCAAATCTACACCACAAAGGTGTAGGCGCCCAACCCGCCACTATAGGGTAAGAATATATTCAACATAAAGAAAGTATAGACACATGTATAGATTTAGATAAATTATACATAACTCACAGATATTATTCATAAATAATTATACAGTTTCATTTAATAACATGAACAATACACGAATCATCATCTTATAATAACAAATAAGCATCTATAACAATTACGAATATTAGTAAGTATTTAACAAGATACTAATCATTCATACATAAGCATATAAGGAAACTCGTCATTGAATATCACATCTTTAAATGACACATTTTTTGATTTCACATCTTCAAATAGACTTACAAGTGTGTATGTAATGTCCCTAACTCGACTCTATATGTATGTAGTACAGGTTTTAGATATCAGAGTTATTTTATTGAATTATCCCCCATCTTTAAATCGGACTAACCATGAATGCATGAACACCAAGTAATGACTCATCAATGAACATCTTTATATGACTCGACAATTACACATCTTTAAATAACACATCTTTACATGACACATCTTTGTATAATACATCTTTATATAACACATCTTTAAATCACACATCTTCAAATAGCACATCTTTATATAACACATCTTTGTATAACACATCTTATATAACACATCTTTAAATCACACATCTTTATATAACACCTTCAAATGATAGATCATTGCACATCTTCAATTAATACATTATTTATACATCTTTAAATAACACTTGAATTACACATTGTTAATTAACACATCAATATACATCATCTGATATCTCATCAATTTAATTCACTGTATTAAAAAAACAAGATATCAATTTTTAATTAATCTTTAATATAAAATAATAAATAATAGTTATAGTAACTTGTAGCTATTGACGGCAAGGCAGTGCATAACACATATGAAACAATAATGCAATTGCAAGAGAAATGGCGGGACTGTAGCAACTCACAAACAAACAAAACAAGAGCTCATAACAAAAGAAACAAGGGCACCGAACTATGAATAACCAAGGATGAGAAATCAAGGGCTTAACCAAAACAAGAGTGAACAGAACCAAGAACAAGAGACATAAAATTTGGATTGGGTCCTTCAAAATTTACAAAACCGAATATCTATATGTTGGGAACATATTCAAAAAGAAACCAATTAAGTTAAAATATAGAAATCTTTTAAATCCTATCAATCTTAATTATTTAATTATAATAATAATATTGACACTCAACACCTTAAAACTTCATCTACACCTCTAATTTCATGGTTTTTACTCACTTTTTCTTATATATTCTAAAACACAACATCATCATATTTAAATCATGAACTTAACATGAAAACATCACAATTCAGAAACTACAATCAAACGTATAGTTATAGCAACATAAAAGAACATGAATTTAACAAAGATTCATCACAAGTAATTATATAAACATAAAAGAACATGAATTTAACAAAGATTCATCACAAGTCATTATATAAACATAAAAAAACATGAATTTAATGAAGATTCATCAAAAGTAATTATAACAACATAAAAGAACACGAATATAAGAAAGATTTCATCAAAAGATTATGAAAGCAAGGAAAAGAACACAACTTTTTACTACCCATATGTTCATACAACCCTTGTGGTGAATAGAGACTCCCCCTTACCTTAAATCAGCAAAATAAGCAACTTCTACGGTTATGTTTCTTTCTAAGCTTATCTCTTTGCCTCTTCTCTTCAAAACCCTAGTTTTCTTGCCTCTTCTCACAATTCTGAACTTTGTGTGTTGTACCTAATTCTCTTATGTCTTTCCTCTCTTTATAACCTTTTAACTGGGCTAGATTTCTCTCATAACTATTTAACGAGTTCATTAATAAAATATATTAGATTTAGTACAAAAATATCTCAAATTGAGTACCAAAATATAAAATATTCTATATAAAAATATATTATTGAGTACAAAAATATATTTCAGATCACGCACCAAAATATATTAGATTGTGTATAAAAATATTTTAGATTGTATTCCAAAATATTTTAGCAAAACTTGGGACTAAGAAATCACTTTCTAATAAATTTACTCTCCACTATTTACACCTTATTCTATCCTATTTAATTAAAACACTACTTAACTACTTACTTAAACCTTCTTTTTATTAATACACCTCTATTCTCTTATTTTTTTCTAAAAACATCTATTTCTCCTTAATTTCTCTTAATCTCCTATTTTTCAACAACTAACTAATTCATCTATTCGCTCAATACCCACAATCCAACAACTTATTTTGAAAACACCAAACAGATAATTCCTAATAATATTAATATTACTAATATTATATAACAATAATACCAATTAATTAATATTTAAAAATCGGGGTGTTACAACATGTGCCTAACGCATGTTCCTAGGCGCCTAGTGCATGAGTCATGCGGGCCAGAACTGAATTTTGCTACTTTTTGGTAGCAAAATCCCGGTTTTTGAGCACAACTTTAGGTGGAAACTCTTTCTATTAATATCACTCATCTCATTCATAATTTCTCATTCAGAACGAAGCGGTTCAAAAGGAAGGCAAGCACTAGGAGCTTCAAGGGATGAGTTTCTCTCCTTACTCCAAGTTTTTCTAGGGTATGTTTTATTTCTTTTGTAATTTGTCCATGGTAACTAAATCTTTTTAGGCTAGGGTTCTAAGATGAACCTCTATTCTGATTGTTGGATAATTTATTTAATTTAAAGTCTTTATTCAATTATGTTCTTTATGCTATTTAATTTTATTGTCGTGCGTAAGATTTGTCTCCTCTGAAGCATAACCCTGCTACCCAGGCACTTAGGAAGGTGACATACATAATATTGATATTTATATATGTCTTAATTAGGAAGTAACTGATTAGTAACTAAGGAAGCAAGCCATAGAGCAGAACCTTGAGATAAAAGTACTTAGGGAGGTGACACAACCTAATATTGGTGCAAACATAATCCAATCATGAAGTAACTAGTTAGTAATTATGGAAACAAGTGACTTCACGACTTAAATCAGCCTAGTAACTTCATTCTCCTCGAACCTTGGTAAGGTAGACGCTGATAGGGCTGCCCGTTTGTAGAACTATCGAGAGGGAGAGTGTGCTATGTGCTTCTAAGATTCATAGATGATGGAACCTTTAGGAGTACTGGGACCACATCCTTGGGAATTTAGAAACGCTAATTCAAGTCTATGTTTCAATTACCTCTGAGGGAGTAAGACCCCACGCGTACCTACCCACGTGATCAACAGGTGCAACTCGACAGCTGGAGGGGAATGTGCCCATATCTCTGAGAGAGTAAGGCCCCACACGTACCTACCCGTGTGATCAGCAGGTGCAACTCGACATCTAATAGGTAGTAAAACCCGACGAACTCATCAATTAGATAGATAACGATAAATAGCATGAATAAGACTTGACTGTCACGTAATTTCAACAATTAAATAGAAGGGATTCGAAGAATCCTAACCGCCGCTAACATTCTGCAATCAAAACAGGTAAACTTTGCTATGTTGCAAACAAATTAAATTGCAAAACTCTAAACCCTTATCTTTTATTTATTTTATTGTTCCCAAGTAAGTAATGCAAATTGTTTGGTTGAGACGACAATCCACGTGGATACGATACTCAACTTATCACTTTATTACTTGGTAAACAATTTGGTACACTTGCCTAAATCCAACCATCATGCTTCATATGGTCAACTTTGGCTCTTGATAGCTGGCTAATTAGGGATTTCAACGGATTTTTATGGAAATTTACTAGATCATTCTATTTAGTTTCGGGGGGAAAGGTCGCTCCATATCAATTAACCATGGACTTATCCTCCCATAACTGATTGACTCTAGAATGTCATGTTGGTCCTCAACTATTTAAGGGAGTTATAGTCGTAAAACGTATGAGGTGTGTGAATGTCATGTTGATCACATGATCATGACTTACACTCACATAGATGTCTTAGAACCTAACCATCATACTAAGAATCTCTAATTTCTTAACAAGTCTTGAGCAAAATACTTATGTAACGATTTCGGTTAAAGCAAGATGCAATTTATAAACCCTAACCTAAGATCAATTCAAATTCTACGAGTGTCCATTCCTAGTTCAAAAAGAATTAAATATGAATCATATGTAAATTAAATATAACTCAGATCATATTTAATGATAAAAATCATGTATTATAACATTCCAACAAATAAATAAAGTATCATATTAGAACCCTAATCTTTAGATGTTTAGTTACTCATGGTAATTGATACTTAATAAATAAAAAAATACTCTAGAACAATTGGAAGGAGGTTGGAAAACACTCATATTTGATGCTAAGGTCGTTTGTCTTTGCCTTTGAACCGCCAAGTTTATGAATTAATTATTCTCCGTGAAAAGAGGCATTTAAATATGCAATTTTGGTACTTGTTTTTATTGGGCTACTGGGCTTTTTCCTTGGCATGAAGTACCTAAAAACAACACAAATGTTGTTTTTCTCACTACAACATGCGCATGGAACATGGCCTCATGCGCGGGGCACAAGAGGCGATAGAAAATTGGCCTTTCTTGCCAAGCAATGCGTAGGGTTCGTGACTCTGACAAATTTTCCAATTTTTCTTCGTTATTCAAGTGTTTTTCTTCCTTGACATGCTCTTAGGACTTGGGACATATGAATCAAAACCTTCGTTGTCTTGATTCTTTAGCTTATGTAACTTCTATGACGTGTCTTGATGATATGATATTTGATGATATCTTATCTATGTTTTTGAGTCATTTTAGTAGAGTTTGAGGTCATTTTAGAGATGTTTTAGCGGAGTTGATTATGGTTTGAGGGGTATTTTGTATTATTTTCATTTGAGACCATGCAATTCTATTTCTTCCAAAAACTGGCAATTGCATATGTGTTTTGAGTCATTTTAGTGAGAAATCGTGTAAATTGAAAAAACAAGACATCACATGGAGTTATCAAGGAAAGATATGAAGAACGGGAGTTCGAGAATGTTTTTGAACTTGCATATATATATATATATATATATATATATATATATATATATATATAGAGGCCACTTGCAAACACTTTATTCATTTAGAAACAAGACGGTGCAAGGTGAAGGCAAGGGGCAAAACAATAATCAAGGCGGAACAACTAGGGTTTTTCCCCATTCTTCTCCCTTGAGAGTATGTTTTGAAATGAACAACCATCACAGAATATCATCAACATATTTAAATATAAAATTTACAATTACTAACATCATCAAATAATCAATTAAAAAAGAATCACATGGTAACACACTCTAACAGATTAAGAGGATTAGAATTAACTACCACACATAATCCTACAAACACTATACACAAGAAAATATCATCCCCCATACCCCTCTTCATTTTATTTTTTAAACAAATGGGATGCAGATGGATCTACAACACTCTAAAGTACAGTACAACCCAAATGAGCATAAGTATATAAAATAAAGAGAAACAATAAAAAAAATATTGGGAGAAGATAGAGTCTGACCTAGTGAAAACAAAAAGTGAACAACCCAAACAGGTAATACAGTACAACCCCAATTGGTAAAAATAAAAGCAGATAAACAATTGGACATTAAAGCTAGACACATACACACCACATGCACAATTCAACAATCCAACCTGAAATGACAAGCATGGAATCCAGGTTTTGAAAATTAACATGGTAACATATTCACTAACCAACAATTAATTGACGAACAATAACAAGTTATCGCGGCCATTTCTAACCAATCAGAATCCACCAGCAACACAACTAGATGAAGACAACATCACATGGAACATAAAAGAACCCAATCAAACCCAGAGACACTGATCTAAGTTGATGTAGCAAGACACATGCCGACACAAATAATCCCATATCAAACCCAAAGGAATATGAGAACAGTCCTAGATGTGCACGACCTTTGACAACAACATACGACCAGTAGCAAAATGCATAGACACACCATCATTGATGTAACCTTTAACACTCAAGGATAAGAGATGCAGCCGTGGATAGTTGGCTCAACCACCTCAATCCAGATAAGGTGAGAAA